>CAJHUC010002923.1:0-33578 GCA_905146915.1 Ostreobium quekettii
TCGGTCACAGGAAAATGGTTAATCATCTCTTTCGGTCCATTATTAGTAACCCCTGGAGGCAGCCCGACTTGAGGAAGCAGGATGTGGAGTCAAGAAGGGCACAGGGCCTTCCTAAAGTCTCGGCGAATCTCATCGTGCATTGTCAAAGCCTATTTCTGTCCTGTGAGCACTTCCTGCATCTGATAAGAAACCAATCAGAAAAGCAACCTCTCCTGTTTGTAATTCCGTCATCTGCAGGATGCTAAACCATTGTGCCCTACCTGGCTGACTGGGGGCCATGCCATTGCTCAGGAAATCGAGCGGCAATCATCGATGCTCTATCGCCTTTGGGTTCCATGGGTGATGGCATTGCAGGTGGGGAGGGGGCCATATATTTGTGGGGAAAGCTTCCTGAGGGCTGCTCTGATGATGACGCCATTGTGGAGTGGCTGGTGAGAGAGCATGGCGTTTGTCTAATTCCTGGATCGTCCTGCGGATGCCCAGGTGAGGCCACCACCAGCCTGAGAATAGAATGGCTCTTGGACGTCAGAGTTGATTACCCTGTGCACCTGCACTTCATCGTTTGAGTTTGATACATTTAGATGAACGGCTTTGAAGTTGACTTTGTTAACTGGGTTGGATATGTTGTGCGCTTGAGAGTAAATTTCAGCACCCACGGCGATATTGCTACGTGGGGTGAGTCGCGCCATTCCCTGTGGGGCAAGAGAGCAGATCGAAGCTAAAGGCAGGCTCCGGCTTCGTGCAGGTTATGTCAGGGCGGCCTTTGCCAATCTGCAGCCGGAGGTGTGCAAGGAAGCGGCAGCCAGGTTAAAAAGGGGGCTGCAAGAGCTCGTCGACAGGGGCATGCCGTCAGTACCAGCAGCTGCCTCTGCGCAAGTCTGAGTCCACGGGCGCCAATCTGTCAACTGCAATATCTGTGGCAGTGTTCTCAGTCACAGCTTGCGGTCAATCCCAGCAAATACAACCGAGCAGCATTGGGCCACCCGCTTCCTGTAACTTAGTTTTGATCCTTTTATTCTCTGGATTGCCCCTCATGTCCCTGTTTGTGCCCATTGGCTGCCTGCTGTGCCACATCCATTGCCGGTTGGTGAACTCTGAGTTGTACCAAAGATGTGGAATGAGGGCGCTTTGGGGCGCTTTTCTGTTCGGCACCGACGGGTGGCCGTTCAGGGCAGCTCGGAAGGAACATGCACGAACATTACGACAGCGAATGTGGGAGCCTTTCAAGCCTTTGGTGTCCAGAGGACTGAGGAGGCCAGGGGGGGAAAGACGTCCAAGCCGCGTTGAGCCACGGCGTGCATTTGTAATCTCCCGCTGCGCTTTGTTTGCGGCGGGTCAGCCGCGGCTCTCATGGTCTTGCGGCGGTCTGCGTTCTTCCAAACTGCGGGGACATGTTGTAGTGTGGCAATGGTTTGGCCATATTCCATGGCCTCGCCGTCACAAATCTGTACAACCGATGCCGACACGCGCCGCGCTGCCATTAGCAACTGCAGCTGCACCATCTTGGGCGAGCCACCATTTCAGGTGCCGTCCACACCACACGCTGACCACACTGGAATCGGCATCGGCAGCAGCACCAGCGGTGTTTTCTTTCTTGTTTTCTTTCTTTTCTGTTTTTTTTTCACATCGGCGAAAGTATCTTGCACACCAGCGGCGGCGGCAGCAGGAACTGCAGCAGCGTTTCCCAGCTCTGTCAAACATTCCAACGATGTCCCCAGGTGTCCCCTCTCTGCCACGCGTCAACACGGGCCCAAACCAATTACCTGACACAGCAGTAACAGCCTAGCAGCCGGAAAGCAGGACGCCCAAGGGCAGAGCGGGCTAGAAATCTCCATCCGCTAAGACAACACCACCATCCTCCTTCCTCTGTCCGTCACTCAAAAGCAGTGCATCTGCGCGGCTCCCTAAGGCCCGCCCGTCAGAGCACGTCCTTCCAAGCGGCTTCCTGGGCCCGCCCCGCAGAGACAGTCCCTCACCGTGGTTCCCTTCAGCACGCCAATTTAGAGACGGCCCTTCCAAGCGGTTCCCTTAGGCCCGCCTTCGCGAGTCTTCCCCCCCGTTGGCGTCCCTGTAGCTGTTGGGCAGGTACTGTGGCCGCAGATAGCTGGCGGCCGAGATGGTGACCCCCCTGCGGGTCCACTCCCGCGTGTCGTGCTCCTGGCGCCAGGTGGAGCCCAGGTTCTTGGTGGGGTCCACGGCGTCGTTGTAGAAGCGCGAGGAAGTCGAGGCGAAGCTGCTTGTGGGGCGGGGACCCTGGTCGGGGGCGGCGCCGGCGCGGAGGTCCGCAGGGTAGGGCACGTCGTAGCTGCCGGGGCCCAGGGACTCGCTGCAGGCGCTGGTGGACGGGCGGTGCCACCTGTGGGCAGAAGTGAAAAATCGCTCAAAATACACTGTTTCGAACCGTGTGACAATCATGCAAAACCGTGTCAAAACGTGTAAAATCATGTACACTCACGCAATGGGTACTCCACGGCTTGATTTCAATTGCATATGATAAGTACACGATTTGGCACGACTTTTGCACGATTTTCAATCTTATTGCACGGTACACGATTTTCAAACCGTGTGTGTTTGGCCTGTCTTTTTACTGTGTGAGCACACCGGGGGGTGGGGGTGGGGGGGGGTGGGGCGTTTAGGGATCGTCCTTTGGAAAAAATCTGGGTGTTTTGCGGCTCCTTCATGGTGCTTCGTAATACGGTACTTTTTCCTGATATTCGAGTATTGCATCCTGATTTTTATTCCAAATTATAACATGTATTTCATTGAAAACACCAGAACCAGGGATGTGAATGAACGCCATTCTGTGGCACTTCTTTGTACCGCTGTTTCCTGTGGATGATGCTTGCTGTCGGCAAGAGGCGTGTAGGAATAATCGATTGAATACGCACTTGCTGCTGCGTGGCGTTTGTCGCAATGGGATCAAATCCTACCGCACGGCAGTGTCGCCCAATTTTACACGTTTTGTTAACTGTATGAAATTGAACAGATGGGCCATGCCCTCATTTACCAGTGACGGCCAGGCTAGTGCGCAATTCAGCAAATTCGGGGATCCCCAAGTCTGCCCTGACAGGTGTAATCAACTCAAATCGGGATGGTGGTAATTTCCGGGTGCAAAGTGGAAAAGTAGACAACGTACGTCATGGTGCCATCGGCAATCGCTTTTGGCAAACTGTGCCGCACTTTGCATTTCGCAAATCTGCGCAGGCAGAAACCTCCCCATCTTCGGAACTCGCCTGTCTGTGCTGCTCCTGATGTTGGAGTATTGCAGGGGCGAATCGCGGATTGACGTCAGCAGGGTCTTCAGGCTTCCCCTGTCTGTGTCGTACTCGGCCTCGGTGGCGTCCGTCTTTTGCACCTTGGTCATCCGCGGGTACTTGGATCTGTGTATGGAGTACTTGACGGGAGTGTTCTCCATGTTCGACGACAGGCTGCTGTGCTGGGCGTTCTTCAGCCTGTCTAACAGGACGGACAGCTTGCTGCGCAATGCACTCCTTTGTTCACAAGGTCATGCACGTGCTGCTCTTTGCACGTCGTCCCTCATGTTTGATGATGCTCGTTGCCAATTTTGATTTGGACATTCACTGCTGAATTTTTTTATGAATTCCATCCCTAAGTTGCGGATTGTGTATCGTTCAACATATACTTCAAGAAGCATCATGACAGACTCATATTCTTTACCTTGAGATTGAGGTGGCGCTTGGAGGCGATTTGACACACTTGATGCCAAAACAGCTCCAAGCTCGAGTCATGATTCCCCCTTGTCTCGTAGAATTTAAGGTCGATGCCACAGCATAATCTGTGTGATGTGGATAGTTCACGACCCTGGCCTTGTGCCTCATCGCCGGTGGAAATCCTACATTGTAATTCGCAGTTGCCCGCGCCAAGGGATATTGTATATTACTGCACGAGCAGATGCTGCTGCCATCGCATTGCCAGTAGAGTCGTCACAATACAAATTCCGCCTTTTCCATTGAAAGGCACAGACGACTCCGTGGATTCCGACTTCCGTTTGAACGGTCGAGGTTTTCGGGACAAACGCGGGGCCGATGTGACTACGGACGCACACACCATATCGTATGAGTTGCTCCCGAATCTGGAGCTGAGAAAAATAAGTTTGCCCGAACTTCCCCCTTAACGTGGTTTTTTGTCTTTGCGACCGTATTGTTACCTTGTTGAGTCGTACACCACGTCAGGCGCCTCGCTGCCTGGGGGCTTCAAAAATCTCTTCGTCTGGCTCCTGAAACATGTCGAGTAGAACACCCGACTGTCTGGGCACAGAGAAAATATGTCGATTGACCATACCACATCCAGCTGACGTAACCTTTGCCTTTTCCCACATCCCCAATGATGCCTGCTGGCCGCGTGCACGTGCCATACTGCACGCCATTTTTTCGGCGGTGGGAAAATGAGTAAACCCAGCCCGGTGGCATGGAAGCGGCGTCGCCGATAGGGGCGTGATTGCGGCCGTGCTTCGTCTA
Source organism: Ostreobium quekettii (assembly GCA_905146915.1). NCBI lineage: Eukaryota > Viridiplantae > Chlorophyta > Ulvophyceae > Bryopsidales > Ostreobiaceae > Ostreobium > Ostreobium quekettii. Next base: position 4,479 of record CAJHUC010002923.1, read on the forward strand.
ATTCGCCGCGCAATACATTAACTCATTTCCAAAATGTCCGCGTGGTGCGTTAATTCATTCCTAAATTTCTATCTGGAGGCCTGCAAGACATACGGGAAAAAAGTCATGTGGATGACGTAAAGAGTTCAGAAGATGTAATATCTCACCTTTGACAGACTTTGCCATCCCGCTTTTGTGAGCTGTATCGACGTCGTATGCGCCGTAGGGTGCCGTCGACACATGTTGTCGAAACCGCGGAGACGGTGAGTCTAGAATGGAGTACTTAAGGGGAGAGCCTGGTGAGGAGCAACAGGCACGAAACGCTCGTATTCGGAGATGTGGCGTGCGGTATTTCGGCACCACATGCTTTTCAATTACGCGAACATGAGCCGCAAGGAATATCCCGGGATTTTCTTCATTTGAGCGGAAAATATCAGTTTTGTCAAAGAATTGAGCGACAAAATCGAAGATGAACATACAGGAAAACAAATTGACTTGCGGCCATGTCAGTTGGATAAATAGGCGAAGCGCGTATGCATGTGGGCACATCATGGCACATAACACGTGTAGGCAGTCTAAACTCCTTTCCTAGCAGTATTGCTCCGGGCATCAGGGCATTATCAACCAGTTTTGGCATATTTTTCGCTTGAGCAGTCCTAGGATCTCATCCAAATGTTCGAAGCATTACGAAATTCGCGGCGGCTCTGTCTTTGACGTTGTTCCACATGACTTTCTGTGTAAGTGGCCAGACGGCTCTACTTGCATTTCTGCTTTGAGAATACCCAATCTTATTGCACAGTTTTGCTCACGAGTCGTGTACTCGCCGATTCCTTCAACATCCCAGAGCCTCGGCTGCCTCTCCCTCGACAAGGTACAATAACATATTCAACCCCTCCGCATCAGAAAATTTTACCGTTACGCTTTTGCTCTGCATTTTTTCTCACAGCTTTGTCTTTTCTTTAAGTTGCTTCGGAAAATTTTTAATAAAGGAGAGTTATATATTTACTGCTTTCTCCGGAGAAAGAAGCCAAGCGTTACGTTGGTGTGGGGGAGGGCTGAATACGCTATTGTGGACAGCGCCATCGAACGTTCATCCAATCCCAAACCGCTGCGCTAGCAGTCACCTGACTCCCTCAACCTTAACGTCTGCTCTTTCCCACGGGTGTACAAATCTAGTCCAGGCAATCCGCTGATGCGCTTGAGCCGTGGCACTCTGCACACTGCCATTTTGCCGTCCGAAGCGCACCAAAAGGAGAGCCATACTCATAAACGGCACGCGAATGCACGTCTACAGGCAAGATGTCTACGAGCGAGCAACTTCACCAACGTCACCCCCCTCTCTCCCGGCGGGCCGCATCAACTGCCAGCTTCTACGGTGCGAGTACAAAACCCTTTTCTGCGCTCCCGTTTGCGAGAACATCGCATCCTTTCCCCGAGACGACAACCGTTTCGCGGGGCGCCGTTCCTGGTACAGGCGCCCACCTCCGTCCTCCCAACCGACTCATGGACTCATCCCTCGCGAGGGAACGGCGCGAGTCCGCTCATCTCCTTACGCTCGACGCTCCTGCCCAGGGTCATCTTGTTGGATTGGTCGGTGTCGTAGGCCCACCACCCTGCAGGGCACGCAGAGTCGCCCAGTTTTAATGAGTGGATATCGGCAGACAAGCTCACTTGAATTGGCTCTCCAATTTTCGCGATGAGCAACCTCAAGGAATGCGGATTACTGCGCGGTGAATTTCTTGAGTCAATTGGCTAACATCAAAGTACCAATCAATCAATTTGTGAATATTCCGGAACATACTTTAGAAATCTTCTACACGCAAGCCGGCAGGGAGGATGCAAGGAATCAGAAGCCTCCCGGGTTGATTGTGTTTAAATACTAATTATTTATTCACAGCAACATCAAATTCCGATCACACCTCACAGCAATACCGCCTGGTATAACCTAACCGCCCAAAATGCACAGTATGCAGTGTGCATGACACAGTATCAGCACACCAGACCAAACATGAAGATACACATGAACACCAAACATACCGCATTTCATCGGATACATGCGGCAGACCCCTGAGTGACCACCTTACGCATAATAATTCTCTCGAGAAGAAGTTTGGCTCCCGAATCCCGGATTTTTTATTCCAATTGTTAAACAAAATACAATAACATACAAAATAAGGAATCAATAAAGTACTAAAAGGCTGATTCCCGGTTTGCCCTGCGAACCTCACCTCCCTCATCCGCCGCGGTGCGCCCGGCCGTCCGCAGGGTTGCGTCGCCGCCGTGGTTAACGCCGCCGCCCCCGAAGGCGTCTGGCGTAATCATGTCGGCAGTCCAGGGCGGCCCCGGCGGGCCCCCGGGCCCACAGCCGCCTGGGCGGCGCTGCACGAGTCCGGACGCGGGCGCCCGGCCCCGAGGGAAGGGGCTGAGCGGGGGTGGATGGCTGGAGCACCGTGGTTGACCGCGGTCGCTGCATGGAATGTGCCCCAAATGACTTGGCTTGAAATTGATCTCGATGGAATGTTCGGGAAGATGTGCGTGTGGCCATGTTGTTTGTCAGGGGATTTGAATGTCGCCCTTGGCTCCAGGGCAGCCGGCCGCAGGGTACCTCGTGAGGTTTGGAAACCGGTTAGATTTCAGACCATCTGAAGTTAGGAGACGTTTGATACGCACGATCCAGCGCAACCTTCCTGTCCCCCACACAGTCCAACAAGCATCATGCAAGCCATTCGGGAGACAGCACCAAGAGCGGCAAATTCCCTGCACCGCGAGTGCTCGGGTTTCGCACATCCGCAGCGGAATCGTCGACAGTCGAGTCCAGACGCAATCCCCTGAGCCACCGGATATCCAAGGGTAGAGCCTTCGCCAGCATTCCGTGCAGCGACGCCGTCTTGCTGCTGCCCGCGCCGCCCGCCCTTGAGGCCCCAACCCTCTGGTGGCTATCCCTATTATGCATCCAAGGTAGGGGTCCAAACCTGGTTCCAGCACCAGGGCACGAATGACGGACAGGTGGATGTGGACCCAGATTGCGGTGGGGCTCTGCCGGCAGTGAAAACCTGTCGTTACCTCGCCACTCCCTTGCGCCACCGGAGCCTTGCCTATCCAATTTGATTGGCTCAGGCTGTGTGTCAGGCCGGAATGCTCGGTGAGTGATCTCCTGCTCGCCAGGCAGGGGGCGATATTCCTTGATGCTGCGTGGAGACACTCTTTTCGAGAGGAACTCCGGGGGAGGGGAGGGGGGGGCGAGAGAGGTCCGGCAGATGCGGTCGTGAGGACTCATCCCTCAAGGGAAGCTCTTCTCACCCCTGCAAAGCCCGCTAGCTTTTTTTCCTTTCTTTTCTTCTCTTTTCTTTTCTTCTTTTGGCAGTCAAGTTGTATTCCACATGGCTCAAATACGCCCATCACATTGCTCTCTCTACAGATGTGTTGTCGCATTCATTCTGTGTAAATTTGTAGTCCTCTGCTGCATCGTCCAGAACGCTTCTTATAATTAGAACTACATTTCTTCATGTTTGATGCAATTTCCGATCCCTAGTCGGTTTCAATCTCAGCGCGAGACAGTGGTGCCGTTTCTGGGAGCGGATTTCGTCGCATGCAATTGTGTCTAAGGTGTCTCACCCCAGACTGGAACATAGATGCACGCTGTTGCCCCTTCGGACAACGCAATCTTCCTTGAAGTTCGGACCCTCTCGCGCCAGAATTTGTGCAATGAGTCTCCCAGCAGCTCACAGGGGAGTTGCTGAATGCCGAGAATAGAATTTGCGCACGCCAGCTCTCAAACACTGGAGACATTGACTGCTGGGAATTCCACCACCCTCAACGGGATTATTGTCTCGTTAAAGACCGGCTTCACCAAACAACGAATCCAATGAGAGAGACGAAAAATAGGCCGAAGAACCTGATGTCCAAACAATTGGAGGCCAAAAAAATACACAAAGCAATGTGGGCCAACTGCTGAAGCGCTGTCAAAAATGCGCTCTGTGCGAGCAAGGGAAAGCCACCTGGAGGGATACCCTCCTTTCCAAGAACGCACTACGAAAAAAAAAACTCCTCCCCAGCAGAGGGCCAGGGAGCACGTCAGCACCGGACCGCCGAAACATATATCCCCACTTTCTCGCACCAGTCAACCTTCAGCCGCACAAGCGACCTCATGTTCTGGCTCTGCTCCAGACCTTTATTCGTGATGCCGCCGCACGCCCTCAGCTCCAGGCTCTCCAACGTCTTCCACCTGCCCATGTGTGCCAGCGCCTTGTCTGTGATCCTCGGGCACCTGTCCAGCCTCAGGCGCCGCAGGGTCGTTAGCCGCCCAATGTGGTGGAGGCCATGGTCCGTCAGCTTCTGGCACATGTACAGTGTCAACCTCTCAAGGATGGGGAGGCTGCTGATATGAGCCAAGCCAGCATCTGTGATCTCCGCACAGCCCTGCAGCACCAGCCGCTTCAATGCTGTCAGACCCGCGATGCACTGCAGACCATCGTCGCTGACGCCAGGGCACATGTGGATGGTCAGCTGCCGGAGTCCCCTCAGAGAGGCCACATGCATCAGGTCCTCGAGGCAAAGGGAATCGAAACCGGATAGAATCATCGACTCGAGGGCTTTGCATTTGGAGATGTCTGCCAGAAATCTCTGTGCTCTGGGACACCTGCCGAAATGGAAGGTTCTGAGGGCTGTCAGGCTCCCCACCTGTTGCAAACTGCTGTCGCTGACGCCCTGACACCTGTAAACCGCCAGCCACTCCAGCCCAGTCAAGCTGCCTATGTGGGCCAGGCCTGCATCAGTGACCTTAGTGCAACCGATCAGGCTCAGGCGCTTGAGGGACGTAAGCTGTCCAACATGCTCCAGACTGTTGTCCAACAGGTTTGCGCAAGTGTCCAGGTCCAGGGTCTCGAGCGCGGTCAGGCACACCAAATGCGACAGGCAGCCCTGAGACACTCCCCCGCACCCTTGCAGGGTCAGCCTCTTCAACCTGCGCAGATGTGCCACGTGCCCCAAGCTGTCCTGCGTCAGGCTCGACGACCCCACGACCTTCAGCTGCCTCAGATGGGTCAGCTTTTCCAGGCAGGACAAATGGTTGCCAGGCATGTCACCTCCCATAGGCACCGACCCATTCACCAGCAGCCCCACAACTCTCGTGAAACGCTTCATGGCAATGTGCACCATGAGTTCCAAGGGAAGGCTGCCGGACAGGTTCAGCACCACCTCTGATTCAGCTGCCCAGTAGCACCAGTGTCTGTTGACCAAGCGCGCGCAGGCCACCATGGCGGACTGCCTTTTGCGACTCTTGCCCAGCCGCTCTCGCACATTGTCCAGCACCGCGAATGGCAGGTGACCCCAATCGACCTGAGTCACAGCATCGCAACAGTCAGCCAGCGGTGTGACATCGTGGACAGTTGGGAATAAAGCTGCAGATGAGGGGTGTTTGCATTCACCACCTGGCACAAGGATAGGATGAAATTGACAAGGGAGCTACGGGAACAGAATGCAGCAGAGTTCTGAGGTTTGCCATCATCTTGGAGGGTGCCTCATCCCTCGGAGTCCTCTTGGTTGCAAAACGACTGCACATAAATGACGCGCACGCCTAGATGTGCTGAGCATGCATGGCTCAGTGGAACTGGCTGCAATTTGCCAGGTTTGCCAGCTTCTATGAAACCCACCCTGATTAAACTTACTGTTTGTAGTGGGGACTCCATGCCAAGAGCCTTGTGTCTGCGCAAAGAAACGCAGTGTGAGCTGCAGCAAAGAATGCGTTGTTGGAATGACAACCGTACCATAGGCAAAGCGCAAATGCAGGTCTTAGTCAGTCCACGGTTGGCAATTTGGCAAATTTGAGAGATGTGTTGCAAGCACAGTGCAGAGCTGAGGAACATTGCACCACCCTTACCCCCATTTGTGCACAGCGGTTGGTTCACCCCAGCCCATCCCATGCTTGTGTTTAGAATCCCAACTCCACAATGCTAAGTTCCTGAAATCCCAAAACCATGCCACACAGTGGCCAGACCGCACCTCCAGCATTGGGTGGAGGAAATGCAAAATATCAGTGCTCCATAACTCGGTGGATTACAGTTGTCCGGAAAGCCATGGGAATCAAAGCCCTTGCCCTTCGCAGCTGCTGCTGGGCGCTGTAGCCGCTAATCAGCGCTCGTTCGCTCTCTTATTATCGGAATTCTCCATGCCAACATTAACTCTCTGCTGCGGTGTTCACCCATTTCATGCACGAATTTGTAACCCATCCCCTGTGCAACTGTGGATTGCACAACAGCAATGGCACAAGCGCTTGTCGCTTCGGCACGGGGATGTGAAAAACTGAAGAATACTGAACGTAAGGTAAACAAATATCCTGTCTTGCAACAACGTCTGATACGACCCCCAGCAATCTGCAAATCTGCGTCTTGGAGTCGCGAAAGACATTGCAGGCCGCGCCTCGAAGGGCAACGATTTGCCTCCGCCAGCGAGCGGATAGGGCTGTTTGCCCTTTGCGAATGTGCCCGACGTGCAGGGCATCGCCCTGATCAATCCCGCACGGGCCTGATCAATCCATTGGCACCAGAGAGAAAATGGCGCCAAAAAAAGCGCTGGGCAGCACGACAATTGAACAATTGAATCAACCCAACCACCACGCCCAGAGCTCCTAAGGGATACTCCGACAGAACCCAACCGCGTCACGGCGCGACAGCCACTGCCTTGACCAATCCATCGGCAGCGGCGGAAAACGGCGCCAAAAATGCCTCAGGGCAGCAAGCACATCGGAATCAGCCCAACCACCACGCCCAGAGCTCCAAAGGGACGCTCCAACAGAATCCAACCGCGCCACAGCGACTGAGCCAGCGACAGCCAGCCTCCACGCCGCGGGATTGAATGGCCCGAGGAGTCATCTCTCGGCCCCTCGATCGTTGGCCTCGCGGATCCTCCGGCAGACGAACGCAGCGCGGGCACCCACCTGTTGTCCCGGCGATCGCATCCCCCGCTGTCGCTGCCGCTGGCTCGGCATGGCTCGGCCTCCCCGCCGGTCGAGGCACCACCGACGGGCCGCAGCCGCCACCAGGGCATCCGCCGGCCAGAGCCTGAGCGCCGCCGCTGTGAAGACCTGGCGGGACCACTCCACAGCCCTCCCCGTCCACACGGGCCAATTCCCGTCCTGGCTCGTCGCTCTGCGGGGCCCGTTGGCTGACGAACAGCCCACGTGTGCCCTAGGGACGCTTTCGCGTGTGTTGCTCGCCATTGAGCGGGGCCAGGGGATTTTGAGGCAATCATCGGATTCGGCGGAAGTTCGTCACCGTTTGCGGGAGGCCAGGTTCCGGCTTCCTGTCCCAGCTTCTTCCTAACTTCCTGGATGCACAACATACGGTGCAGAGGGCACGGCCGCGCGCCTCAACTCGGAACGCATGGAATTTTATTTTGTTTGCTTTCGAACTGATTTCCATAATTTGGAGTTGCTTTTTAGTTTCGTTCCAATGTGTTTTGGAACACTTCCCAAACACTTGTCCAAACGTATGTGGCGGTTGCCGCCCTCTCCCAGGCACTTCGCCTTAGCGACCAAAACTAATTTAAAGCGACAAACTCACTGCGCGCTTTTCCTACAAGTTTTGCTACCATTCTGTCGTGGACTTGACACGCTGTCGAGACGATCGCACGTGTGCAATTGCTCTCTGCTCTGGGAAAGGTTTTCAAGTTCACGCCGGGCGTACTTGCGCTTAGATGCGGCTGGCGGCGAGGCCCGCGCCACCAGGGCACGCGACGAAGTCAATGCGGCTTGGGAATTGGCACTGGTGCTGGTGAGCAACCAGCGCCATGACGTCTCAATGCTTTCCGCCGCGTCCCATCCCCTGCCGGTGATATGAAAATTTGACAGAATAGAGATCCTGGAATTTCTGGCTGCCGGAATCTCTTGAAGGCGACGCGGTAGCCCCGTGTAACTTTTGGTGCCTGTTACGGGTTTCTCTGAAAGGGCGCACCATTGCAGACCCGGATTTAAGGCAGATGGAAGAACTAATCTCCGTAATGAGTTTAGATCTGCGCCTGAGCCCCGGGATCACAGTAGACGCGTTATTGCATCTGTACATTTTGGTGATACTGAACCATCTGGATGTCCTAAAGTGACGAGGGCAGGGATGGTGAGGGGTTTGGAAACGTGCGGGACTTGAAAGCACTCACACATTGGGATTGACGCATTTGATGGATTTCAGACGCTGGTGCGTACTGCGTACATCTGTCTTTCAAGTGGATGCAATCCAATGATTTCTGCATAGGGAAGCGACCACTTCCAACCACGAGTATGTGTCGCGAGGAAACTGGTAAACAACATTACCTAGCTAACACAAGGAGTCAATCAGTCTGCCACATGTGGAATCAGCTCTTTTGCCAATACCGGAAGAGCTGTGGATCGTTCTCAGCCACGAACCCACTGTCGGGCAATTTTGTTGCTCCTTTCCTGTCTGCTTATCTGTTACACAAGAAGAATCCAACAAAATGCCAGTATCTGGGGCACGATCTGCATACATACTTCCTCCGTCCCAGAATAAATTGCAGTTATGATCAGTGGCCTTAGAGACCCAACTATATTTCTCATATTTTCGCAAAATTTATCACATTATTCAAATTTAGGTCCAGTTTGTGCTCCCAAGATTTTGAGCCAATCTGGTTAGTAGTCAATCCGTGGTGCCGTTTTCAACAGACTCCACTTTCCCGAAAATACCCCATTTTTTCAAAATGGCGCCGAAACCCCCGTTTTCGCTGCACACAGTTTTCAGCACACGTTTGTGGAGACTTGAACCGATCCAGTGGCAAATCGTCAGTGGCACTCGCCGCAGCCCAAGTTGCGTCCCTTTGTAGAGTGACCTACACAATTGATCGTGTGCCACTGAATCAGTGGCAAACCATGTCTTACCGAAACATGTCGTTATCGAAACACACGCCTGATGGGCTGTGTGTCGCCAGCCTTCTGTATGGCTGTGTTCTATGGTTCGGTGGCCACGGTGAGCGGAAATCACACCTGCGACACGCCGCCGTGAGGCGCAAACACAGATGGGAGGCACTGAACCGGCGATTCGTGCCCGCGGCAGCCGAAGCGAGGTCCCGTGATTGGGCCCCATGATTGCGTTACTTAGACACTGGGATTGGTGTTGATATGATTGATTGAAACATGTGCAGAAGGGTATGTTGCAATGGTTATTGCATCGAACGTGCGAAGGTCTAGCGTAGAGGCAGCTTATTTGTACTGTAAGCGGTACAACTTCATAGTGGATCGCCTATTGGCATCCGGATGCCAATAGCGACCACGTTGCAGTGTTGAGCCAAAGCCTTGATTATCGCAGTACACGGCTTTGTTGTGGCACCGTGCGTGCTCCCGAATTTCCACCTCCTGCTATGCCATATATGTAGAAACCAGTTACGAGGGGATGTCTCATATACTTGGTGAACACAAGCTGACGGGGCAGCGATTGAGGTGCAATAATGGAAGGTCCTCGACGGTGTTGCTTATTGTTTGGAAAATAGCGGCAGCCACAGCGGATGACGAATTCGTCAATTACGTGCTATTTTGTTTACAAATACAATGAAGTATGTCTGAATTCAATGCAAATAATGCAATGTTGTTTGTCATTTGGTACATAATGTCCACTCAAACAGCTGTGCGGCTGCCGAGATTGTTTGAACTGATCATACCACTGTTTGTTCTGCTGTTGAGGGTCGTCATTGGATTGATTCCAATAGCTGTTGTTGCAGCTAGAACTGATTAAGTATTATTAATAATAACTGAATGCATGAAGAGATGATGAAGCACTATAAATTGCATTAAGGAGGTTGATGAACGGACTGAATATAAAGGACAGAACGCCTGTTGTCCTTTCGCCTCGGCTGTAGACCGTTGTTGTGGACTCGAGCGTACAATTCCAGTTCAGGGATCGCCACCCCTCGATCCTGCCTGCCTTTGTCACCGTCATCGGCTATGGGGCTTAGCAAGATTATACGGCCCATTGGCTCCTGTTGGAGCCGACTTGGTTCGTGTTGACTCTTCCCTTCCTTCCCTTAGCGGTGATTCGCCGGCCTTTTGAATTTACCTCGGTTACGAAAGTATTTGGTTCAGTCGCAGCGGATCACTGCGATTCACACACAGGATAGCGCATTGCAAAGTCCACCGTCCTCGAAAATCGCCTATACTCCAGTGGGAAGTGTTTTGGCTCCCACTCCTTGGCCTCCTGCTGCCCTGGTTGCCGGTGGTGTTTGAATCTGTCAGCACAGTCTTTGGTGCAGCCGTGGTGGATCGCTGTGAGATAGGCGCCGAACAGCGCGTCCTGAAGTCCTCCCACCTCAACGGAATTTTGTTTGCTGCCATTACTGGCGTATCAGTTGGCAGTGGAGCGATCTACTGCGACACCTTGAGCCGATGGAGTGTCATTCATCGAGCACTAGGACATGGTTGGATGACAATAATAGATAGTATCCAGGATACGGGAAACGGGTACTAAACGGAAAAGCTTAGCTAAAGCACAAAAAAAGGTAAAGTCAGTGGCTTATGTCATTATTACCCACTTGCTAAAATTCCAAATATTTCAGAGTGAGAAAAGGAAGAAAACGGACGGAACTTGCTTAATTCAATTCCAAAGGAATGGGTAAAGACGGCAATCGACACGGTGGAATCTCGCCAATGTTCACAAAAATCCGCTTTTTCAAGCTTTGTCCATTTGCACATTATTCGCTACTTATATTGCAGTTTCTTGTGGTCGTCAAGGCTTTGGCTCAAAATTTCTGTGTTCCCACACCCAGATTATCTTAACAATTTTGAACAAATTGTTAAGTATCAGTCTTACTACACTCAACGTAATTTTTGCAAAATGCGTCAGCGTCCCAGTCATTCTTTCCAGCTTCTGGCCTATGAATATTGAAGTATATTTGCACATTATTCTATATTTACAGGCTCGTACTTAAATGTAGTAGCGGTCTACATTTACTACGGTAAGTTAAGTGGTCAGTGATTGCGGGTATCTTGGGTTGGTCGACGCAGGCATTTTCTTGGCCTGTAGCCTGGATTTTGCGGATAAGTCTGTACCATAATACGACGAGAACACTGGCAGGTGTGCTTGTCCAACATATGGAAGTATGGCACGTTGTTGCATGTCCATGCAAGTAAATTCATCGCACAGGCATCGGCCTGTATGGTCCACTGTGCGCCTCGCCATGCCATGCCATGGCGCCCCAGTGAGACACGAACATCCGGGACGCAAATGACACAACCGTACGAGCCCACCGGTAATGATGTTAATGAGCTGCGAAGAGGCCATTTCGATTGAGGAGCTGCTCGTTGACGGGATGCTGCCTGGTAAATAAATCGAGTGATGGATGCCATCAAATTTTGATAGCATATGCTATCATCATATTAGGTTTTTATCGCTGGAACTAGTTATGCGTTGGTCCAATGAGGACCGAGTTCAAATCGGTACTGCCTGGCGCGACACTGGATACGAATGTTCGGTGGAACCAAGCGTGTTTCAGTCTGTGGGTTGGTGGAAAGAACTCAGCGATTCGGACCTATTCCTATTTGTTGACTTGCTCTGCAGGGACGAAGGGGAGCTGTAGCAGCGTTGGAGAGACAGAGGGAGGGTGTGCGCACAAGCGCCATTGAACGCCCCAGGGACTGTTGACCAGCGCGTTCACCAGCAAAGAAAGGACCAAATAGCAACTTTTGCAGACACATATGAAGTTCATTTCATCAATGTTATGTACGCTAAGAACACAAAAGTAACCCAAACCCGTAAACTTTGTACACCTTTGAGCACGCATTATTTGACCCTCTTTTTCCTGGTGGCTGCTGTGGGTACGGTCCAAGGCGCCGTTCCCTTCGGGTGGCGGAGACGCAGTGGTTGAAACCGAGATGTACGCTGTTCCAAGCACCCCCAGGGGTCATTGCTGACAGCAGAGTCTGCAGACTACTCTAGGGGAGCAGCTGCCCGGCTTGGTGCAGACAGCAACTGCCCCAAGCCAACGTTTCTGTGGCCCTGAGGGTTAACTGGCTTGCACTTGCAGTATGAGATCTGCAGTTCTCTGCTGAAACATGTGTTTGCTTTGGAGGTGCTTGCGCGGCAGGAAATCACTCCAAAGCGCGGACGTCGCCACCCACTGGGTTGCACTGCTGCTGCTGCGTGCATATAAACGTGCGTGCTTCCTCCGTCATAGATTAATTGTTGTCTTTTGAAAGACAAAATTCATTGCAAGAACGGCCTCAAAATTGCAAACAAGGTCAAATAGAAAATATTATGTCCCCCAAAACCCTTAACTACTAATTCTCAAGAAGAAAAAGTGAGACACGACCGTTTCGAGCGTTAGGTCATTTTTTGTTCCCAAATATTGAGGCTTACTATGTAAAAGACGGTTGACACAGAGTACTGCCAGCGTACTGCCAAATCCTCAATGCTTAATGCATTGACTTTGAATTTTGATAGTATACTGCATATTCACGGCCACAAATTTAGTTGAAACTTCATTAAAACTGATGCCGATATGATGGAGAAGTAATGCCCCAAAACACTAGGAAAAAGCAGGCCAGATGACACAGTCCTGACACGGTATACTCAAAATCCAACCGTGTACTTTTGGCAAATATGGTCCCAAAAGTACACAGTTAGTACACACATCGACACAGTTTCAACCGTGTACCCTCACACAGCTGTGTATACTACACGGTTTTCTAGGATGCACGGTTAAAAGTGTGTCAATGCGTGTACTAAATGTGTACTTTTGGGGCCACATTTGCCGAAAGTACACGGTTGGATTTTGAGCAAACCGTGTCAGGACTGTGTCATCTGGCCAGTTTTTTACTAGTGAAATCATAAACGACAATTAATCGGGGATGGAGGAAGTATTTGCGTTGCATTACTTACCGTGCCATAGACTTATTGAACAAGCCTGTCGATGGTGCTCTTGTCTAGCCCAGACTTGTTAATTTCGTTTATGGCACGGTACTGATGGCAAGCTGATTTTGGTGCAAATTACGCCTAAACACGCGGTTTTGTAGAAACGCCCACAAAAACACATTAATACGTTGCGTCGACACACCCGTACGGGCGTGCCAACATGGACGTTAAATGAAGTCGGGCATTCGTTTTCAGCCCGCCGCCCCTCAGCGTAGCAACAATCTGCGACTAGAACCTCCATCAAGCCACACTACCCTCGTTTGGTTTTGGCGTTCAGGGTGTGGCAACTGCCGCCAACTCCGGCGCCCTCGATGCAAAGACGGGGCGAGAGGCCGGCTGCCCTGTCCGAGAACCGTCGTCGTGCCGCTGCCGCGCGACAGCCACGCGTCGCCACCCGAGAGCCGCACTTTCCCGTCTGCAAGGCCGAACGCCTGGCACTCGAATTGGTGGGCGCAAGCCGCCGTACGCCGTCGCCATGTCGGCCTGACCCGTCCCATTCCAGTCCACGTCCCCACCTCGAAAGAACCGCCCCGCCTCCGGCGCTGGCGGGCCGCGAGGGGCATAAAGCCGCAAGCCATCGCCGGCAGACCAGTCTCACACTGTCAACGCCGTCCTCCACAATCCCCAGAGCCCTTCAGCGACCTCGAGCCGCCGCCGACCAAGCGCCGCGAGGAACCCACGTGCGCTACACTCAGTGAGTCTCCATCGGTGGTAGTTGCCCACTGAGTCCACAGCGGGTGTCCGAATCGTGGATGGCCGCGCGGATATCTGCCTATCGATATGCTGGCGATGCTGTTGGCGGTCCCCACTCTCTGCGGAAGCGCTGCGCTGCAGCGGACGGGACCCCTGGGGGAGGGGCGGGAGGGCGCTTGATTTTTGTTGTCGACTCGTCGACGCCCGTCCGCTGCGACCGCGAGTTTCGAAGGATGTTCCATCGGCTGTCCGATGGCGGGATTCACCGGGCGAGCCGATGGGCGCTGGCGATACCCGTGGCGATTCATAAGGCGGGTGTCGGTCGAGGGGCTGGCGGATTTGGGGCTTCCGAATCCGTTACCGGCGGTTTTCGTTGTCGGCGGCACCGACGGGTGCCGCACGGGCGTCGAGCGCGCGTGGGGGGGAACGCCCGACGCCGCACTGGGCCTGCCTGAAGGCTCAGGCCGGAGGGGCCGGTCTCCGTAACATCTGATGCATGATTCTCCTCGCATGTTTTTCGCTGTTCGAGAGTGAGCAGTTTGCGGAGAGCATCCAATCGGGCAGACGCGACTGGCACATGGCGGCGCGCGAGCCCACGAACTCCGTCCCAAGTGGAAGCGCACTTCCACCGCGGTGGGCGCGAGTCGTCGACGTGCTTCGGTTCGCCGCATCCCGTCTGAGCATGTGTTCCGCCTGTCGCAGGGATGCCTTCCTCTCGCCGTGGGCACCACCCAATCGCCCACAGACACAGTAAAGAGTAGCGAGTACCAATGACGGCGCGCCACTGGATCACACCAAATCTCCACAAACGCGTGTTGCAACTGCAGTGTGCTGCGAATGCAGGGCGCAAGCATAAGAAGTCCAACAGCGGCAAGGGTCTGCGCAGGAGCCATTCCGGCCGGGCGAAGGGCAAGGTGGCTCAGAAGGTGGGACCGGGACGCTTAACAAGGCACGCTTCTCACCAACCCGGTGACATCGGCGAGTGTTCTTGTTCAGGCGTAGTACCGGTGCGCTGTCTTATTAGGTCCTAATTTCGAGCGGGTTCGTGGAAAATAATCGCTGTACTCTGCCATCTGTGATGCAGATATCGGCGCACGAGCTGCTGCGTGCCGAGTCGCCCAGGATCCGGGCCGTGCATCCGGCCTGCGAGCATGGGACGGACGTCTGGGACTTGGGTCTTGAGAGACTGTTCAAAGAAGAGGTGAGCGATGGAAAACCCGCAGCGCCCACTCAGAATTCAATTTCGATGAGGCCAACGATGGGTCGCAGCATCGCTTTCATGTGCAACAGGCCTGGTCCAAAATTGGAGAAAATCAAACATAGTCGAATGGCTTTCAGGACACTTGCACGCAGAAACAGTGGTACAAGATCACTAGCAAAAAAGGCATAAAATGACACTTTTGAAGAACACATATGTAACGCATACATTTAATGTATGCATTTCATCAGTGTTATGCACGCTAAAAACACGAAAATAACCCAAACCCGTAAACTTTGTGCACGTTGGAACACGTGTTACTTGGCCCTTTTTTTCTAGTGGATTCAGCACGTGACATATCCCTGTTGTCCCATTTCTCTGGAAATGCTGTAATTTGGTAAATGCTGATATAAGTAAATGTGCATTCTTGCAAGCAGCGCCAGGCGGCCCCAAGCCTTCTCGCGGACGACAAGTTATACATGGGCCTGGAGATCCTTTTTGACGAGCACAGCCGCCGTGGCAGTGACTCCTTTGGACGTGAGCTTCCGTTCGGGCAGGTCGCAGATGCTGCAATCGACGGCGATTGGGACAAGGATTTCGGCCTGTGCAAGCTTTTCCAAGATGGCGCTGACAAGACGAGGCCATGGGTCGCTCGGGTGGCGGCCACCGGCGCTGCAATCTCTGTGCCGATTTTCGTGTGGGCGCTACGGAGATGCGTGCAGGCTGGCTGCCGCAACACTCTGTGAGTCGTGATGCAATGAATTGACTCCAAAGATTCGTCGTGGATGGTACGTGATCCCAATTTCTGTTTTTTTTCATCTGGGTGTTTATGAGATAGTTATTGATGAGATTGCTATTTTAGTCCCTGAACATGGGGCGTGATTCCGGTTGGAGGTGTGGTGAGTGGCGATAGGAGAAGATTCCACTGAGGGAATCCTTCCCGTGCCACGGGCCAGGAATTTGGGTTTTTGGTTTTGTAATCGCAAGGGAAAAAGGGAAATAGATGAGTAGTAGGAACAGACGGATTCTCTTTTGCACATTGCTGGAGAGCTCGTGCCAAATATTGGCATTTTCAAGATTTATGTGTAAAAGAAGTTGAAGAAGAAAAGGAGCGTAAAAGTCGCCTGACGTTGGATGTGTACACATCCAAGATCTTGCAGATATCTGGTGATCTGTGGATCTTTCTCTGCCACACAGCGCATAATGAATGCACCAGCGAAAAAAGGACCAAACAAAAATTTCCGCAAACGCATGTGAAATGCATTTCATCGATGTTGTGCACTCTAAGGACACAAAAATAACCCAAGACCGTAAGCTCTGTGCATCTTGGAACATGTTTTATTTGACACTGATTTCCTAGTGGTTGCTGTGGGTACGGTCCAAGGCGCCGTTCCCTTCGGGCGGCGGAGACGCAGTGGTTCAAACCGAGATGTACGCTGTGCCAAGCACCCCCAGGGGTCATTGCTGACAGCAGAGTCTGCAAACTCCTCGAGGAGGGCTGCTGCCCGGCTTGGTGCAGACAGCATCTGCCCCCCAAGCCAACGTTGCTGTGACCCTGAGGGTTAACTGGCTTGCTCTTGCAGTATGAGATCTGCAGTTCTCTGCTGAAATGGCTCTTTGCTTTGGGGTCGTTTGCACACTCGAAAGCGGGGACGTCGCTACCCGGTGGGTTGCGCTGCTGTTGCTGCGAACGTATACACTTGCGTGATTCCTCCGTCTAAGACAAATTGTCATCCTTTTGTTGACGGAATTCGCTACAAGGACAGCCTCGAAATTGCAAACAAAGTCAAATAAAAAGATTGTGTCCCCAAAACACTTAAGTACTAATTTTCAAAAAGGAAAAGCCATACACGATCCTTTTGAGCGTCAGGTCATGTTTGGGCCGCCAAAATATCTAATTTTACCAGGCAAAAGGACAGTCGACTTCAAATCCTCAATGCTTGATGCATTGACTACAAATTTGAAAGTATAATGACCATTGTCCCACGAGTCGTGCCTGGCTCCAGAACCATGCAACGCACATGGCATGTCGGCACAAACAGGAGCACTTTACAAACCCTCACAATCCACTATATCACACAGCCCTAGCCACATTGCTGGGCCCAGTCACCCACCCACATGCATACCCCACTCACAATAAAGTCACCACATACTCGTAATATTGCTCAACAAGTACTCAACAAGTACGTAGAAAATCGCCACAGTGGGCGCCAGCCGCCGTACGCCGCCGCCACGTCGGCCTGACCCGTCCCATGCAAGTCCACGGGCCCACCTTTGACGCTGGAGGGCCGCGAGCGGCATAAAGCCGCAAGCCATCCATGGCGGCAGAACAGTCTCTCACTCTCGGCGCCGTCCTCCACAATCCCCAGCGCGCTCCAGCGCCCTCCAACGACCTCGAGCCGCCGCCGACCAAACGCCGCGAGGAACTCGTGTGCGCCACACTCGGTGAGTCCCCGTTGGTGGCAGTTGCCGATTGAGTCCACAACGGGTGTCCGAATCATGGATGGCCACGCGGATATCGATATGCCGGCGATGTGTTGGCGGTCCCCGCTATCTGCGGAAGCGCTGCGCTGCAGCGGACGAGACCCTCGGGGGAGGGGCGGGAGGGCGCGCTTGACTTTTGTTGTCGACCCGTCAACGCCTGTCCGCTGCGCCCTCGAGTTTGCACGGATGTCCCATCGGCTGTCCGATTGGCGGGATTCAATTGCAGGGCGCAAGCATAAGGTGTCCAGCAGTGGCAAGGGTCTACGCAGGATCCATTCAGGCCGGGCGAAGGGCACCACGGCTCAGAAGGTGGGGCCAGGGCGCTTAACAAGGCATGCTTCTCGCCAATACGGCGACATTGGGAAATATTCTTGTTCAGGCGTGGTGCCGGTGCATGCCTTGTAAGCTCCTAATTTGGAGTGGGTTCGTGAAAAATATTCGCTGCACTCTGCCATCTGTGGTGCAGATATCGGAGCACGAGCTGATGCATACCGAGTCGCCCAGGATCCGGGCAGTGCATCTGGCCTGCGAGCATGGGACGGACGTCTGGGCCTTGGGCCTTGAGATACCGTTCAAAGAAGAGGTGAAAGATTGAAAACCCACAGTGCCCTCTCCACTAGCAAAAAATGAACCAAATAACACCTTTTTCAAACAAATATATGTGCATTTCATCAGTGCTAGGCATGATCACAACACGAAAATAGTTCAAGCCCATAAAATTTGTAAATGTTTGAACACATGTTATTTTGCCTTTTTCTTCTAGCGCTCAGGATTCCATGTCGATGAAGCCAACGACGGATCGTGGCATCGCTTTCATATGAAACAAGCCTGGTCAAAATTGGAGAATGTCAAACATAGCCGATTTTCTCACAGGACACGTACCCACAAAAACAGTGATACAAGATTCAACATGCGACATATACCTGTCGTGCTCATTTCTCTTGAAATGCTGTAATTTGATAATTGCTGATATAAGTCAATTTGCATTTTCGTAAGCAGTGCCAGGCGGCCCCAAGCCTTCTCGTGGACGACACGATCTACATGAGCCTGGTGGTCTTTTTTGATGAGTACCGCCGCCGGGACAATGAGTCCTTTGGACATGACCTGCTATTCGGGCAGGTCGCAGATGCTTCAGTCGACGGCGATTGGGACAAAGATTTTGGATTGCGCCAGCTTTTCTAAAATCGCGCTGACAAGAGGAGGCCATGGATCGCTCGGGTGGCAGCCACCGGCGCTGCAATCTCTGTGCCGATTTTGATGTGGGCGCTACGGGGATGCGTGCAGGCTGGTTGCCGCAACATCCTATGAGTTGTGATGTGACGAAATTAACTCCAAAGACATGGTATGTATGGCGGCTGATCCTAATGTCTGGTTGGCTTCATCGGAGTGTTTATGAGATGGTTCTTAATAAGATTGATATTTCAGTCCCGGAATATGGGGAGTGATTCCGGTTGGATGTGTGGTGAGTGGCGATAGGAGAAGATTCTATTGAGGTATCCCATGCCACAGGCCCAAGAATTTGAGTTTTTGGTTTTGTGCACAAGGGGAAAAGGGCAATAGATGAGTAGTAAGAACGGATGAATTTCTTCAAGAATTCTGCACACTTCTGGAGAGAGCGTGCTAAATATTGGCATTTTCGGTTGAAGCTTTATGTGTAAAAGAAGGTGAAGAAGTAATGGAGCATAAAACTCGCCCGGCATTGGATGCATACACATCCAAGATATTGCAGATATTGGGTGAGTTGTGGATCTTTCTCTGCCACATGTGGCACATTTGGCAGAGAAAGATCCACAACTCACCCAATATCTGCAATATCTTGGATGTGTATGCATCCAACGTCAAGTGACTTTTACTCTCCATTTCTTCTTCACCTTCCTTTGCACATAAAGCTTCAACTGAAAATGCCAATATTTAGCATGCGCTCTCCAGAAATGTGCAGAATTCTTGAAGAGAATTCATCCATTCCTACTACACATCTATTGCCCTTTTTCCCTTGTGATCATAAAACCAAAAACTCAAATTCCTGGGCCCATGGCACAGAATGGATTCCCTCAATGGAATCTTCTCCTATCGCCACTCACACACATCCAACCAGAATCACTCTCCATATTCCGGGACTGAAATATCAATCTCATCAGGAACCATCTCATAAACTCTCCAATGAAGCCAAACAGAAATTGGGATCAGGCACCATACATGCCAAGTCTTTGGAGTGTTGAGGACAACCTGATGAATGGGGTGGGGATTTTATTAATGAATGGAATATGTACAAGGAGGATTGTCACTTATGAGGCGTATTCTCAAACCAACAAATGAGCGAAGGGTCTCTATTGTTCGGGTTGCAGTAAAAAATGCTGGTGCTATAACTAACACCCACTCTTCCCACGACCGGCAAGAGCATGGGTATATGGGCTGTGACCTCTCCACTCCCGTTTGCACACTGCAAGGAACCCATCAACTTACCAAGGATTAACAGTGGTTCCAACACTGGGCCCACGTGCCAAATATAGTGCGCCGATCAGTGAAGGGAGGTCACAACTGGGTGACCACTCAGTGGCATGACCGCCATTGAGGAGGGAGAGACTACGTCTTCTAGGACTGGTGAACGTTGGTTGAGCGCATTGGCTTCATACGCCAGACGATTGGCGAGGGAGATCCGAAGAGGAGGGGAGAGCCTGAATCCAACTTGAAACGTGGCTGCTCGCATAAAGGGAAAGAGCGGCAACTGGTGGTGGCCAACGTTGCATGGTGGGAGTACCATAACCGGGAGCGATTGTGGAGAGATCGATGAGGAGAGCATCGATCCACGGCTTTCCATGCTAAGGAAATGGCGATTGAAGGGAAGTGGAATTTGAGAAGCAAGAGGAGGGCGGATTCATCAACAGTTGGAAGGTAGGTGCGAGTGCCGAGCACTGCATTTGTGAGCGATCGGCGATTTGGAAGTTAATTGAGGAGAGGAAGACACAGCTAGGCAACGGAAGATTGGAACCAATTGAACGAAGGGGACTATGCGGCTCTGACCCAGAACTTTCTCAGGGTTGGATTCCCAGGAAGATATGGAAGGGTGGCTGCTACACTTTGAAGGAGTTTGTGTAGGTAATGGAGTTGCAGATGATGCTCAAAAGATAGCGCTCCTGACGGTGAGCAATTTAGGAGCGGCTACGCAATGGGTGAGAGCTCATTTGCGGTGGCTTACCAGAGAGAACTAGGCTTGGTTTGAAGTGAAGAGCCGGTCCTGGTTAAGGTTTAAAGATGAGAGCATTGAAGATAGGGTCAATGCCACGTAAAAGGCCCTGACGCAAGGACTAGAAAAGAGCATCAAGAAATACCACAACCATTTTCGTGAGTTGCTGGCTCGCTTGGAGAATGGCGTGTGGTTTTTCGGCGTGTGCCTTGTGCGATGTATCATCAATCCCTCTAGCGGTTGGCCAGGCGTAGTTTGCACGGTCGCTTGGGTGCTCTTGATATGGCCCATTGTAGTGTGGGTGGCATGGTATTCATTGTGTATGCCAGCTAGAAGTGGTGCGTCAGAACGGGGCTTCTCAGTATCCGGCCATATTGCGTGATCATGGCAGGCATCTCTGGCAGACGAATGCATTGAGCAGCTCACATTCTTGTCCGGCAACACCGACTTATAAATTACAAGTTGCAATTTTCCAGGTTCCGTTGGCTTGTCTCGAATTGGACTATAGGCATATGTATGACTTGTCTCAATTTTGGTTATGTGTCCAACTTATACATTGGGCAATGTGCACGTTGTCCTTATTGCAAACCAGATGTTCTGTACAAAATATGTATCCTGGGCTTGAATGCAGCCTTGTGATTACCTCCCAAACTTGCACTGGCTGCTTGTGGCCCCCCTTAACTCGTAAGACCTAGAATTTGCATGGTCCGTTCCTGGGCAACGGACTGGAGCGGACTTGAACGGACAAGGATGGGGCCGCTCCATGTCACGAGCAGATCCGTTCCTGAGCCGGGACGGATCCGTCCCTAAATAGGAATGGTTCTATTCCAACACCATTCCTGCCTGATGCAAATCCAGTCCAAATCCGTTCCTAGGGAATGGCCCAAGAATGAACTAGAATGGACTGGGATGGGAACATGAACGGGTCCGTTCCTGAGACGGGAACGGACATCGTCCCCATTCCCGTTCCTACCCCATTTGGCCGGGCCCACCTCTGCCACCCATAGGCTTTGGAGGACCACCACGAGGACCACCCGAATGCTGGAAATGTAGTGCAATCGGATATTTCCAATAGCAATGCGATCAACCGGGACCCCGCATGAGAGCTGGGCGAGCGGGACCGCCGGCCGGATGTGATGGGGGATATTAGGAACCCCATCCTTGATAAAAGGTGGGAGCAGCACCACGAGGATGGGGATGGAGG
The DNA here is from genome assembly GCA_905146915.1 of Ostreobium quekettii. Lineage (NCBI taxonomy): Eukaryota > Viridiplantae > Chlorophyta > Ulvophyceae > Bryopsidales > Ostreobiaceae > Ostreobium > Ostreobium quekettii. The sequence continues at coordinate 26,123 of CAJHUC010002923.1, forward strand.
CCAAGCTATAAAGGCAAGCAACAACGTTTTGGGCGATTGGCTCAGAACATCATAGCAAAGCCGTACTTAAGTGAGGACGGGTGTGACATGGGGCCAGCTGAAGGGGACATCCGATGGGAAGAGGATTGGCAAGGACCTGCTATAGAGGAGGAACTCCTGTGTAGCGACTAAGACGATCATCCCATGGCTTGAATGGCTGGAGATCAGAAGAGAAGGAAAGGTGGGGTATCTAGCAAGCCATAGACCAAGCCCGTCCTACGAGACGCATGGCGTGATCATATGGCGTGAATGTGTATTATTCCTTTGGGAATGATGAATGGGTTATCAAAGTGAGAAGTTTACTCACAACTGGTCCTTGCACTCCGTGATATTATGGGGACTACCTGGAAGAAACCAACTGTGAGAGAGCTTTAGGAAGGCGCCAAGGGCATGGAGGTGGAGAAATTGCCAGCTGGATAGGCAGCGTAAAAAAAATGGTGTGCACACACGATGCCATATGAACGGTCTCCCCGTCAGATGAGTGATCCTTAACCCAGGGTCGTCACATTCCCTGTTAGAGAGGGAGTGCTTGATGAAGTTACACCTTAAGATTGCAGGAAGATTGGCAGGCATTGAACTAGCTAATGAACAAATTGTGCTAAACTACCGAATCTCGGAATGCATCACCACAGAAATTGAGGGGGTAGTGGTGGAGATCTGCGCACGATGTGTGGGTGCAAGGTGATCGTATGATGTCTTGTTGTGACAAGATTGGCTAGCAATACTACTACTAGAACTGAATTTGTTTCACACGTCTATGCAATCAGTAGAGGTAAAGTGAGGGCCCAACAAAGGGGACGTGAGCTGGAGGTGGTGGCACGGCAAGCCATGCCCCAGAAGAAGAGCAGCCAGAGCGACGAAACTTCTGATTCCTATCTGGAGGAGGCAGAGGAAGACTTCCTGCACTTAGTGTTGGGCGGATTACTAGTGTGGTGGGACATGGAAGAGGAAGAAGAAGAATGGGAAGAAGATGCGGGGGAAAGGGCTTGATTTGCGGGGCTACCAAAGATTTCAGAAGACACCCAAAACGAGTGGGTGAACACCGTGCACTATGGGGAAATGAGCGGGAGTACCATTGCTGAAGTTAAACAATTGTTGGTAGAATTCAAAAATTGCTTTGCTCTATCATTCACTGATATAGAGTGAACTCCGTATGCAAAGTTTCACATCGAAATCCGACCGGGAAGTAAGCACAACTATTGTGGCCAATTAGGGTGAATAATGCCAACGGAGCTTTGGTTTATGGGGTATCAACTCGACACTCTGTTTTAGGTAGGACTTATAGTGGAATGGATGCGGGGCATGGAATAGTTAGCAGGCGTTACCTTCCCTCCCAAGAAAGGGGGGGAATTACATTTGTTGCATTTATGTGGGTTTGAATCGTGCCACCATAGAGGGACAGGCATCCCCTTATGAGGGTAGATGATATTTTTAAGAAGCTCGCTGGAGCACCCTTTAATTCCTCAGTGGATAGATTGAGCAAGCGCTACTTGTTGGAATTGGACAAGGAATCAATCCCTTTGACGGCCTTTTTGACTACGCTTGGTATTTATGCATAGACAATTCTATCTTTTGGAGTATATAATAAACCCCAGAGGTACTCGCGTATGGTGAAAGTGACTTACAGCGGGTTGGAGAGGGTTTGCACCTTCGTCGATGATGGCAGGATGGTGCATTTAGGGGAAACGAGCGTGGTGTCTAACCTAAGGAACTTTATACAAAAGACACGGGAATTCAAACTCAAAGTTAAGCCAAAGAAGACCTCCATTGGCTTCAAGCGCTTGGAGTTCCTAGGATAGAAACTCCTAGAGTAGTGAATCCAAACCATAAGGGACAAGGTGCATAGTGTTTGTGCTTTCAAACGTTCAGAGAACAAGGGGCAGCTTCTTGCATTCCTCAACATGGCGGGATATTATTGTTGCTTTATCAAGGATTTCGGGAAAATCGCCCACCCGCTGAACGAGCTCAATCAGGGACTAGGAGCTATGAAGGAAATTAGTAATTGGGAGTGGGGACCCAATCAAGAGAAGGCCTTTGAAGCCCTGAAGTTGGGCCTCACAGAAGCACCAGGGCTAGCAAAGCCGGATTTTGAGCAAGACTTCATTATAGATGCGAGCCAATACACACTTGGAGCCATTCTATCCCAAGAAGAGGCGGGCGTGGAACATCCCATATTTTGCCATTCGCGAATCCTCTCTATAGTAGAGAGGAACTACTCAACGATTGAAAGGGAGCGCCTCATGGTCGTATCTGCCATGGTAAAGTTCAGACCGTATGTTCTTGGGGATCAATGCACTATCCGCACCAATCACAAACCCATCATGGGTTTGCTAAAAAGGACCGATTTCACTGACAGGGTGGCCAATTGGAGATGTTTATTGGGTGAGTCCAACTTCATCTAGTAGCGTTGAAGGGGAAAGCACATGTTAATACTGATGGATTGTCCTGTGCATTGGTGGTGCAAGAGCCGAGGGTTGGGGAAAGTATAAACAAGGAGGATGAGCTGGGATTTCGGGCGAATGGCGAGGGACGAGCAAATCTCCCTATTCGGAGTGGGTTGGATTGCTTCCTGGAATCACAGCGGTATAGCAGAGTGATGAGCGATTTATGCGATGGGAGCGAATTCAGAACGGAGGGCAGTCAACTTCTTCGGAAAGGGTCAGACAGAGAGTGGAGGCTTTGTCTACTGGAAGAAGAGGTGGAAGGGTGTTGGAACAAACTCATGATTTGGCCTCAAGAGGATACTTTGGAGCCCGCAACATTTTGCAAAGGGCCAAGCGATAATTTTGGTGGCCCACAATGGAGAGAAACACATCACCATCTAGGTGGCACATTGCCTTACTTGTCTCGGCCACGCGACATGACCCGACAACAAACAACAAAGATGCCAATTATAGTGACGCAGCCCTGGGATGGATTCGATTGCAGCCAAATGCCCTCGAGACTTTATGAGGAATATATATATATATATATATATATATATATATTTATATTTGTATTTATATTTTAATTCCAATGTATTACATCAAAAGATAAACAAAGGATCTCCCCCACAAAGCGTAAAGTATGCAAAGATCCTTTTCCAGTAGAAGCCGATGCAGGAACATAACCAGGAGATGAGGAAAGCATGAAGGTTCGAAGAAACATAATGTTCCTGTGGGGGAGTCCTCAGCGCCAATGTGAATAGTAATGTCAGATAGTGTGCATCATGTAATGTCCCAAATATCCCAGAGTGTGCAGAAACATCCCCCAATATACCCCATGTCCGTTGCTCAGTCTGAGTCCCAGCATCAATCATAACCCTGTCGAGACAAAGAAACAACCTCTCTCAATGTTCAGTACGTGCACGTCGAGTGGCCCGCAGAAACCTGGCCAAGAAGGGGCGACCATGTCCAGAGAGAAACTCCCAAGTCCAATCACCATGTCCACATGTCAAGTGTTGGATCTCACTGGTTAGCTGCTGCCGCAAAAAAAGCAAAACGTATATATAATTAATATATATATATATATATATATATATTAAATCACCGCATGGTGATCGTATCGATGTAGTACTCGATTGGGGAGGCTTATCCCAATGTGACTGTAGTAGCTTCGGCCAAGTTCCTGGCCCGAGAGGTGATTTTCCGATTTGGGGCACCGTGGAAAATTTAGACCAACCGCGGAAGTTATTTTGAAGGCGCTTTTGTGGAGATGTGTATGCGATGGGGCATAAAGCAATCGCAATTGACTCCTTACAATCCCCCATCCCATGGGAAGGTGGAATAGGCCAATCGGGTGGTCTTGGAGAGGAATAGGCGATTGGGGGACTCAAGTATGTGGGACTTACGGCTTGTTTACATACTATTCGCCATCAACACCCAAACCATAGAACAATATGAGTTTTCACCCTGCTGAATTGCTGATGGGGTTCCTTCTCTGTGGGCTTGTCAAGGTGTCCATGATGACGCAATGTGAGGAGGGGGTGTCAATAGCGGGAGGTTGTGAAACTTGGCAGAAAAAGTGGCCTCATTGAAGACATGCATAAATCGGCTATGGGCTCTACGTCTTCGACACGTGGGGTAGATGAGGAAATGGGCGCATAAGTGGCAGCGGGCTGGCGATATCAAATTAGTTAAAGGGGATTAAGTGATGATGTGGGTTGGCCGGCTTAGGCACCACAAGTTGCAACCTTGGTGGGTGGGGCCGGCAATGGTGACGTGGATCGGGTGGCAAGGATCAACACATGTGTCACTGAGCCAAAGGGAGTATCTGGTGGCTTGTCATCATACTTGAAAGTTAATGGATCAACGCCTTGGTCCACGTGATGCCCTCGCTCTAGCCCCCATCCGCAGAGCCGTCCCAATCCCACTTGCCTTCTGACTCCACCATTACCATCAATGGAGAATGCGAGCGTGACGCCCACCCACATGGAATGGGTCTCGCTCCACGGGGAGGTCAAGTGGCTGATGGAGGCGATGGAGGGGCTGGAGACGACCTCGCACCGGATGGCAGCCCATGCCAAGGGGGCAACCGAAGAAGCGACTCGAGCACGCATGCTGCGGAAGCCCATATCATGGAGGTTAAGCGAGCGAGTGCGGCCGCGGTAGTGGAAACCACAATGAGGGGTTGTACATCTGCACCACCTTGGGCGGAGCCAATGCGGGCAACTAGCGAATAGAGCGGGGAGATTTGGGACGATGAGACCGATGTCCAATATGCAGACATTTGTGACTTAGGTGCACTGGCATGAAATGGAGGAATGTGGGGCGGTTCCTTCAGAGCGGGATGATTGGTGGGATTTATCCCTTTGGGATGAGAGGGGAATGCTGTTGGGGTACTGAGCTTGGTGATGCGGCAAGAAGTTGTCATATGAGGGTCACGATAACAAAGCCTACCAACATAGGAACGCATGGTATATGGTAGGTTGGTGGCTCACATGCTCTTGAGAAGCTGCTATGTATTTGTGGTCAGAGTTTTCTGAGTGTTGGTGTCTTGCATTTGGACCCACGGAGCCTCCCAATGAATTTTGCTATGGACCGGCACTCTCAAAACGATGTACCACCGAGAAGGGGTTTTGGGGCTTGGGGTGTGGTGTGAACCCCTAAGGAGGAGGAGCATGAGGGGCAGTGTGTTTCAAGCCAGATGTCTTAGGCGTCTTGGGTGTTGCAATGATCATGGTCGAGTCGAGCATTGCAAATCTCAGGATATCGACAGTGACGCATGACCCAATCGCCGGGTGGTCAGTTGCGCTTTCTTGTAGACATTTAATCAGGAGAACAATAAGTTTTTTGGCATTTCACGGTTGCAAAGACACGGCTGGCTTGGGGCGACAATCCTGTTGAGGATAGCCTAATGAATGCGGTGGGGGGGTGGGGGTGGGGGTGGGGGTGGGGGGTCATTAATGAATAGAACATGTACACAGAGGATTGCCACCTATGAGGTGTATTCTCGAACCAACAAATGAGTGGAGGGTTTCTGTCATTTGGGTTCTAATAAAAAAGGCTGGTGCTGTAACTAACGCCCACTATTGCCATAACTGGCGAGAGCATGAGGATGTGGGCCATGACCTCTTCGCTCTTGTTTGCGCATTGTGAGGAACCCATCGACTTATCAAGGATTAACAAATCCTATTGCACCATTAGTTTCTGTTGCACTTACGTGGGTTTGAACTGTGCCACCATATTGGACAGGTACCCCCTTTTGAGGGTAGACGACATCCTTGAGGAGCTTGCTAGAGCACCCCTCTATTCCTCAGTGGATGGATTCAGCAGGTATTACTCGCTGGAATGAGATAAGGAATCGATCCTTTTTGTTACGAATAGGATGTGGGTGTGGGGTTCCTGCCCTCTTTGAGCCGCGGACCCGCCTCGCCGGGCACCTAGGTCCTTACAGGGCACCTAGGCGGGACCACCCCTCCTACTCCCGTATCCTAATATGGATAAAGGTTACAGTGGGTGAGGAATAGTACGTGCCTTGGGCAGGGCGTCCCCACACCAAGGGCCATTAGTAGGACGTCTCCCACATCAGGCTGGTGCGCGTAACATTCGTCCCCCTCAGGGAGAGGGGCGTCCTCGTCCCAGTATAAGTGGATACGGGAGCAGAAATATCGTATGTATGTTGATGGAACTGGCTGTGCGATTTGCCACATGCCCAGTTAACAAAACACAACACACAAAACAGTTTTGGATGAAGAGAAAGAGTGGTTGTTTTACATGACCGTCCCAGCCTTCACAACCCTCATTAAAACTCTTCCTCAGCCAAGTGGCTGGAAATGTTTGACCTCCCGGCCTTTCATCGGCGACCACGATGCCGAGTACCACCAGAAGCCCACGCCGGTACAGATCGGCCCGGTGCGGCACCCCGCCGTCGCCCACGTCCGCGTGCACGCTCAGGCGCACGGGGAAATGGCACGTAGGGGTCGGCGGTCTCCAACCTCTCCCCGCTGAGGATCGCAACGGACATGGCGTTCATGTGTCCAAACTGCGACCTTGCACGGGGGGCAGTATACCCAGTGTTTTTCTGGGCCCAGCGCAAGAGAACCTGCCAAAAGCATAAGCACACATGAGCATGTTTCAGTATGTACATCCCGTACTTCATGCAGTTTGCATTCGCATCACAGGTGTTCTGCCATTTTCAAATGCTTGAACCAATTCCTGTGCATTTGCAACTGACTTTGCTGATTCCCAGCTGTTATGCTCACGTCCATATCCCAGCCATTTGACAAGGTACTCAACATAGTTTTTGCGTCTCCCACGCTTTTTAATCCTTTTATCAAGGATACGTTCAACTTCATACTCCAGTTCACCTTCGATCTCGATAGGTACTGGGGGTGGCTGTACTCCGCCACTTGCCTTATAAGGCTTAATCTTCGATACATGAAATACTGGATGTATCCTATGCATGCTGTCCGGGAGTTCTAGTCGATATGCGACAGAACCTATCCGGTCGAGGATGGTGAAGGGCCCAATCCACCTCGGCAATAGTTTTCGAGTCCCAGGGTGTTTGAGAGTAATATGCTGTGTCGAAAGGAGGACGTCATCTCCTTTACTAAACGACACCTCTCTTCGATGGCGGTCAGCATGCTTTGACTGCCTATCTCGTGCTTTCTCTAAGCACGCCCTGGCCTCTTTCAGCGCTGATTTGACACGGTGATCAAATCGTGTCACTGCTGGTAATCCCTCCACGAGGGGTGTACCAGACTGCCTCAAATAAGGCTGTTGTGCCCTTTCAATGGCCACTGCCAAGCCGCGGGCATTCGGATTGTCATAGCCCTTTAATGGCTTCCGAATTTGCACACCAAGAGCTAAGGGACTCTTTGGGTGCCTCCCGTAATTCAGATAGAACGGGGTTTCTTGGGTGGAACTGTTTCTCGAGTTGTTCATTGCAAACTCGGCCATGGCTAACAGTTCATCCCACGCGTCATGGTCAGAACGCG
>CAJHUC010002924.1:0-26566 GCA_905146915.1 Ostreobium quekettii
CTGGGAGGCCATAACTGGAGCCCTCGAAGGCCTGTGTTGCCAGAGTGGGGGCCTGGTGAAAGCTCAAGGGTGCTAGAGTTCACTCCAGACACTCGAGATCCGTATAGCCGGCGACCACCGTGCCGTGCAATGTGGACAAAGTTCCACAGCGATCTCGTCGATGAGCTTGACGAGGGGTGGTGGATGGCCGCCGACCAGTTTGGAGAAAGGTTAACCACCGCCAGACTGGTTAGAATACAAAGGTGGTATGGTCCTGGAATGGCAGATCAGATTGCCAAAGAGGACCCAAATTGGCCAGAAAAGATGGCCTTTGCGCTCAGGCATATCCCGGAACCATGGGACTTGAGCGAGGGAAGTCCAGAGAGACCAGACCCTAATGATCCCCACGAGCGGTGGGAGGAGATCTCGGAATTGTCGTTCTCATCATGTGCTTCTCCTTTGCCGGGTGATATGTCAACCCGTGCACAAGTACATAGGATGGAGAAGGAGAGACGACGGATTCGTAACCGAGATCGTTTTGCTCGTGCAAAGAAATTAGACGAGCAAAAGGCCAGAAAGGCCAAACAGCGGAGAGAGTTGAAAGCGCTGCGACGTGAGCGGGATCGTCAATTGAATCCTGAAAAGTATGGGCGTAAGCGAGCTCACAAACGCCAGCGCAAGGCTGAGATCAAGCGGTTTTTCTCCAGCGAGGGCGACCAAAAAGCGCTGACGCCTAGAGGGATTAAGCCGCCCGGCCCGATGAGGCTGGACCCGGCGGCGAGCCGAAGGCCTTCGCCGCGTTGCCCGTAGGGGAGGGGACCTCGAACTGGGCGATCAGCGGAGACGATGGCGGCGGTGGCGGTGGTGTAAACCACCACTGCCCGGCACTGTCCCATGACGAACGGCGTGGCGGTTGTGGTATTAGAAGCCGGTCCCAGTGAGGAGAATTTTTGCCGGGGAAGAGTCGACCTAAGAAGCAAAGGCAGAAAGAAACGGTACGATAAAGAGGCAGACCACGCCTATGAGGCGAAATGCGGCTGAAAGGCAAAGGAGAAATCCAAAGGCCCGCAAAGGCCAGTTTCAGGTAATCATCCTGTTGAACTGTCTTTGCTGCGACCTGTTGTGAAGAATACACAGACGCGTAACCGTGCAGAAGTTGGTGATTCTGCTGGTAACGATGAGATTGTGTATCTCGGTTCAGCAGGTGAACCTGCCAGTCCAATTCCCCGGGAAAGGCGGGAGACCTATGAGATCCTGCAGAGGCAGGAAGCTGCTTTGCAGAAAGCAAAGGCGGATGCAGAGAAAGCTGCACAGCTTCGTTCCTTGATGGGGGATGAAGACTATGCAGCATATCTGGAGCTGCAAGAAGCAAAGCAGATTTCTCATGGACGGCAAGAAATTGCCTACAAACCGGCGAAACCGGGGCCTGGATACCAGGAACGCCGCGCCCAGCAAATGGCGGCCGATCAAAGTGGACGTGCCAAGGTGCCGCACGAGGCTGCAAAGCCCACCCCTGTGATGCGTGTCCCTGTCATACAGGACACGAGGGGCTTTTGGGATATGTTGGGTGCCTTTCATGACCCTCATGGAGGGGTATACTTTAAGGGGTATTATCATCCCCGTGGAGGCCATGCCCCGTACAGGGCCCAAGTCCCAAGGGACGCCCTCCAACGTATACCCGGGAAGCTGCGTGGCCTCTTTGATGCGCAGCAGACGGCACTGGGGATATATGTGCCAGAGGGTCAAGAAGCGGCCATGGAATGGCAGGCCATCCAGAGAACTGGCCGAAAAGTCCCTGAAGAGGGATCAGTGCAAATGCCCCCGGGACCATCGATGCAGGCAGGTCCCTCCACACCGGCTCGTCCAGTGGCTCAGCCAGAAATGGCGCCAAGACAGCCGGTGCGGCCTTATACAATGGGGCAGGCTGGACAACGGACATCACAGCCTCCTGTGCAAACAACGCAGCAAAAGATTCAAAGGCTGCAGGAGATGTCTCCATTTGCGCCGGAGTCAGCTGTGTATCCACCAGTTCGGTATTATCAGCCAGGGATGGCGACACAGCCCGGGAGGGCATACCAACCCGGAAGGGTACCGCAGGCGGAGATCGCCCCAAGACAAGAGGAATACTCAACACCCACTTACAGTGGATCATCCCATCCATCCGGATCGGGAGGTTACGAGAGGGTGTACGAGTACCCGCCCAGTCATTTCCAGACCCAGGAACCTCCACATAAGGAATTTTTGTTTGGGCTGGAGGTTGATCAGGCTGTTGAGCCACATCGGGCGGAAATGGGGCCTCCACCGCCTCCGGAGGGGTACAATCCCCAAGGGCCGGGTTATACCGGTCAAGCCTATTTGGCAGCGGCGCAGGAGATTCCATATGCGCCAGTTTATTACGAATCCGGAAGGGAAGCTCAGGTGAGCATGAACATGCCTAAGATGAACAGTCAGGGCATGAAACCCCCAAAATGGAATGAAGATAAGCAGGCCTTAACCAAGTGGTTACAAGAAATCATCATGTATTTCAAAGCCACTATGGCACCCCGGACACAATGGGGGTGGATAGCACTGAATACTCTTGAAGAGTCAGTGAAACATGGCCTACTAGCCCAGTTGGGACACATATGGGGGATAACAATTGATGCAGAAGTGCTCTCACAGCCAGACTTTCAGCTGTCATGGGAACAGTTTAAGTATGGCATGGAGACACTTTATGATCATAAATGTTCCGACTTCGAAATTCGGTCGGAAATAGCAGCCTTTACAAGGGCAGGGACCTCGGGTCCCGATACAATCAAATACATGCGGCTCTTGGAACAATGTTTCTCAAGTGTGAGAACGAACTTGATGATTTTTCCAAGTTGCATGCATTGTATGCTGGACTCCGTCCAGATATTAAGAGGAAATGCCTCTTAAATAAAGATGATGAGCAATGGACCACTTATGCCAGCCTGAGGGCGCATTTATATAAAGTGGGACCAACATATGACCAAGAATACAAGGCATATGGCTCTCGTCGCAATGAAAGCCGGGATGGCAAACCGCACACGAGTAATCGTCTTGCTCCTAACAGAGTTATTCAAAAATACCACGCATTGAAAGTGGATCGTCGTGGCAAACCAGTTTTGAATAATAGACCGAGAGGTCAAGGAGGGACGACTTACAAAAGTTCTCGTGTTGCTATGAAAATGCAGTCGCAGGCTTCGCATGGGGAGCGGAACTACGAGCCGCTGGCCGACATCCGCGACCCAATGGAAGAAAAGATGGTCACCAACAGTGCGCAATTACGCGACACAACATTGGAAGTCCTGAAGCGGGCTGGACACTGTTATAAGTGCTTCAAGCCCTACTCAGCTGACCATCCTCGAGAATGCGAAGGGCGTGGAATACTCCCGCAGATGCCGGTGAGTCCCGCTCGCAAACGCGTGTCAGCGTTACATGCTTCCACCAAACTGTGTTTGGCAATGCGAAAGCATAATATCACCAGTGTGAAACTGCGAATTGCACCGATGGATGTGCGCATGAATGCAGCACCGGTGATTCCTGTTCCGAAAGTGCGAGCTGCACAAGTTGCTGTGAATCGTGTGATGAAATTGTCTCACACACCGGCGCAGCCGGACAGGACCAAAAAGGGTCCTCGCAGTGACCTCGATCGTTCTGATCGCATGTTGCATCCTACGCATTTTCAGCACATTCAATCACTGATTGCATATCGTTTCACACTCGATGCATGTGCCAACCCAATGGGGATAATGCACTTTGCGAATGATATTGCTCACGAGCCGACAGTTTCCTACGGAAACCACTCGCTCATGAGTTTGCGTGGATTAATCCACCTTTCCAAAATGCCGCGCCATTTTTGGATCATTACTTTGCTGAAAGAGCAAAAGCTCCTACACAAGTAGGCGCATGTATATTACTGCCTGTATGGCGAACGTTTATGGACGATCCCCGGTTGCGCACCTTGCGCATTCTGGTACATTACCCAAAGGGTACCCGGTTGTTTACACAACCGCAGAATGATCGTCCTGGTCGCAAGGAAATGCCTGGCATTCCTTGGCCTGTGAACGTATATTACCAACCCTTTGTGGGTTCAGCGGAACACCGCATCAGAAGGGTCTCACAAGACCAGCCTCGTTTGACGTTTACCGGCCAGGTCGGGCACCAGCCCGCCTCAATTCTCTTTGATACCGGGGCGACTGGCACCGCGTACATCAACCCGACTTGTTGTCGTCGGTTAGGCTTAACGCCCCGTTCGCCACATGCACTGTCTAATCGACAGCTTCGTCGCATTAATCGCCTTCGCCGTCTGGCACGTGCGACACGACGTATTGTGGATCCCACGGAGTTCTCCCCACCTCCACGTGTGGATGATCCTCACATGGAAAGTGAAGTGCTTTTAGCGGATGGGACATCCCTCCCATCTTTGGGGGTTGTCGATGTCCCCTTGACCATTCAAGGCTACAAGGATACAGTCCGTTGCCTGGTCATTGACCTTTCTGACGATTATGATATTATCCTCGGCGACAATTGGCTCTATGAGCATGCCGGTGTCATTGATTATCGTCGTGGTCATATCCGTGTCGTTTCTCGTGGACGTGAGATTACTCTTCGTAGTACTCCCCGTTCCACTGTTTCTCCTTCCTTCCCGGCCCGCCGGTTGGGTCATTTGTGTTCGCTGGGTTTTGCTCGTTGAGCCTACCAGCGTGGTTCTCCATTGCGCTTGGTTTTGGTTCGCGTTGACGTACTCCTGAGGGCGCACGAAGACCCGCTTGGCTGTCAGTGGGGAGACCACAACTTATGTTGTTCCACCAGCACAGATCACAGCCCTCTTGGAGGAGTATAAAGATCTGTTCCCTAATGAACTCCCTGAGGGATTACCTCCAGACAGAGGAGTGTCATTAACTATCCCATTGGAGGAAGGGACCAAACCGGTTAAGCGACCAGCTTTCCGGTACAGCCCGAAGGAAATGGAGGAGATCCGATCACAGGTGGATTACCTGTTGAGGAAAGGTCTGATTACAGAAAGCAGTAGTCCCTTTGGGGCCCCTGTACTTTTCGTTCCTAAGCCAGATGGCAGCCTCCGAATGTGTATTGATTACCGGGCATTGAACAAAGCCACTATCAAGAATAAGTGGCCGATCCCGAGAATAGATACCCTGTTGGATCAACTGCAAGGAGCCAAGGTGTTCTCAGCTATTGACTTGCAGCAGGGATACTACCAATTACGGATCGATAAGGCAGATTGTGCCAAAACGGCGTTTGTTACGCCATTGGGCTTGTACGAGTTCAAAGTACTTCCCTTTGGACTTGCGAATACCCCTGCGATATTCCAGCAGACGATGCACCATATATTTGGTGATCAACTTGGCAAACACGTCCTAGTTTACTTGGACGATATCTTGGTGTTTAGCCGAACTGCTGAAGAACACATACAACACCTTCGGTAGGTGTTAGAAGTGTTACGACAGCAAAAGTTATACTGTCGAATGCACAAGTGCCAGTTCAATAAGGAGGAGATCTCCTACCTGGGACACATCGTGTCTCAAGAAGGAATTCGCCCAGATCCCGAAGGAATTGAAAAGGTGAAGAACTGGCCTGTACCTCAGTGCGTGAAGCACATACAGCAATTCCTCGGACTGGCAAATTACTTTCGAAAGTTCATTCAGGGCTATTCGAAAATGGCGACTCCATTGACAGACTTGACCAAACAGAATGGCAAGTGGGAGTGGACGTCGAAATGTCAGTCAACATTTGTGCACATCAAGGAGTGTTTGACCACGGCTCCTTTGCTCAAAATGCCAGATCCTGAGAGACCATTTGAGGTCATCGCCGATGCCTCACAAACTGCTGTGGGGGCGGTCCTGATGCAGGACAATCACCCTATTTGTTATGCGAGTCGAAAGTTCCTCCCAACGGAGTTGAACTACAGCGTGACAGACCAGGAAGCTTTAGCTTCGGTCCATGCTATCCAGTTGTGGAGATGTTACCTTGAAGGAACATGCTTCAAGCTGGTAACGGACCACTGTCCGTTGACCTACCTTAAGTCACAACCACAACTGAGCCGCAGACAGGCCAGGTGGTCAGAAATCTTACAACAATTTGACTTTGACTGGGAATACCGCCCAGGGCGAAAGAATGTGGCTGATCCACTCTCTCGCATTCCTCCATCGCCCGATGAGCAGAAGGCTAAGAGGAAAAGTCAACTAGTTGTATGTGGCTTAAGAGTAAAACATAAGCGGGGCAGCCAAAAAGAGGCAACTGAAACGGTAGAGGCCAAAGATCTAGCCTCCAGGGTCCGTCAGGCCTATGGCAAGGATCCCCAGCTTGCGTCTGTTAGACAGCAGCAAGATATGCGCTGTACAGACGGGTTGTGGCTGCGAGGCACTCAGGTGTATATCCCTGAGTCTCCCAGTCTGCGGACTGAGATCTGCCAGTTGGCTCATGACCATCAAAGTGCTGGACACTTTGGTCAAGCCAAGACCCTGGACTTGATCCAGCGGCATTACTGGTGGCCAGGAATGCGACGAGAAGTACACCAGTACGTCGATACTTGCCTGGTTTGTCAACAGGTTAAGTACCCTCGTCATAAGACCCCAGGCTTATTACAGCCACTGGGCATTCCTGAGGAGCCATGGACAGAGTTGTCCATGGACTTCATTACACAACTGCCAAAAACTAAGGGAGGTCATGATGCTATCGTCGTGTTCGTCGATAGACTGACTAAAATGGTCCGCCTTGCAGCTACGACCACCGAGCTCTCCGCAGAAGGAGCAGCTGACCTGTTGGTGCAGAATGTGATAAGGCACCACGGCCTCCCCTCTCAGATAGTGTCCGACAGAGACGTTCGGTTCACTTCCAGGTTTTACCGGTACCTGGCCGAGAGGTGGAAGATCCGGCTCAACATGAGCACTGCGTACCATCCACAGACGGATGGCCAGACCGAAGTCATGAATCGGGTTCTGGAGGATTACTTACGCAGTTATACGCGTTCTGACCATGACGCGTGGGATAAACTGTTAGCCATGGCCAAGTTTGCAATGAACAACTCGAAAAACAGTTCCACCCAAGAAACCCCGTTCTATCTGAATTACGGGAGGCACCCAAAGAGTCCCTTAGCTCTTGGTGTGCAAATTCGGAAGCCATTAAAGGGCTATGACAATCCGAATGCCCGCGGCTTGGCAGTGGCCATTGAAAGGGCGCAGCAGCCTTATTTGAGGCAGTCTGGTACGCCCCTCGTGGAGGGATTACCAGCAGTGACACGATTTAATCACCGTGTCCAATCAGCGCTGAAAGAGGCCAGGGCGTGCTTAGAGAAAGCACGAGATAGGCAGTCAAAGCATGCTGACCGCCATCGGAGAGAGGTGTCGTTTAGTAAAGGAGATGGCGTCCTCCTTTCGACACAGCATATTACTCTCAAACACCCTGGAACTCGAAAACTATTACTGAGGTGGATTGGGCCCTTCACCATCCTCGACCGGATAGGTTCTGTCGCATATCGACTAGAACTCCCGGAAAGCATGCATAGAATACATCCAGTATTTCATGTATCGAAGATTAAGCCTTATAAGGCAAGTGGCAGAGTACAGCCACCCCCAGTACCTATCGAGATCGAAGGTGAACTGGAGTATGAAGTTGAACGTATCCTTGACAAAAGGATTAAAAGCGTGGGAGACGCAAAAACTATGTTGAGTACCTTGTCAAATGGCTGGGATATGGACATGAGCATAACAGCTGGGAATCAGCAAAGTCAGTTGCAAATGCACAGGAATTGGTTCAAGCATTTGAAAATGGCAGAACACCTGTGATGCGAACGCAAACTGCATGAAGTACGGGATGTACATACTGAACCATGCTCATGTGTACTTATGCTTTTGACAGGTTCTCTTGCGCTGGGCCCAGAAAAACACTGGGTATACTGCCCCCCGTGCGAGGACACAGTTCGCCCACATGAACTCCATGTCAGTGAACATCCTCAACGGGGAGAGGTTGGACACCGCCGACCCCTACGTGCCATTTCCCCGTGCGCCTGAGCGTGCACGCGGACGTGGGCGACAGCGGGGTGCCGCACCGGGCCGATCTGTACCGGCGTGGGCTGCTGGTGGTACTCGGCATCGTGGTCGCCGATGAAAGGCCGGGAGGTCAAACATTTCCAGCCACTTGGCTGAGGAAGAGGTTTAATGAGGGTTGTAAAGGCCGGGACGGTCATGTAAAACAACCACTCTTTCTCTTCATCCAAAACTGTTTTGTGTGTTGTGTTTTGTTAACTGGGCATGTGGCAAATCACACAGCCAGTTCCACCAACATACATGCAATGTTTCTGCTCCCGTATCCACTTATACTGGGACGAGGACGCCCCTCTCCCTGAGGGGGACGAATGTTACGCGCACCAGCCTGATGTGGGAGACGTCCTATTAATGGCCCTTGGTGTGGGGGACGCCCTGCCCAAGGCACGTACTATTCCTCACCCAATGTAACCTTTATCCATATTAGGATACGGGAGTAGGAGGGGTGGTCCCGCCTAGGTGCCCTGTAAGGACCTAGGTGCCCGGCGAGGCGGGTCCGCGGCTCAAAGAGGGCAGGAACCCCACACCCACAGCCTATTCGTAACACTTGTTGGAATCAATTTTGCCTATTCCCCAA
The DNA here is from genome assembly GCA_905146915.1 of Ostreobium quekettii. NCBI lineage: Eukaryota > Viridiplantae > Chlorophyta > Ulvophyceae > Bryopsidales > Ostreobiaceae > Ostreobium > Ostreobium quekettii. Next base: position 8,623 of record CAJHUC010002924.1, read on the forward strand.
GTTTTGTTAGAATTTATTTAATAGAAGAACCACATAATCTGCGATCACGACACCTATCTAGGGGACAGCAATATCGGTAATGAAGTGTATCATATTATGTTTAACCCCTCCGGATTTTGGAATTTCCACGACGCTATTTTTCCTCTGTATTTTTCCGGCAGGGCGTTAAGTTGGGGCTCTGCATCATGGTCACAACTGGAATGGCGACTCCACAGCAGCATCTTCATTGAGTTTGCATGACCTCAGAATCCAATTTTTCACCACAGTGATTCAGGCGTCTCGGGCCGTCCGACGCCACAAGTAGTCTAGAGAGCCTCGCATTGCGGCTAGGGTTGCTCCATATTTTCATGGCACTGTTACGTTTTTGATTTACTCCATATATAAAGGCCAAACGTTACATTCGAATGCGGAAGGGTATTACATACTACTATTTTCGTCAAAGAAACGACACCCAATACACTTGGCATTGAGTGAGATGGCATCAATCTCCACACGTGGCTTAACATTTTCTGTGATCCTAACTTAAATATTCTGATTAAATGTGTTGGGAAAGGCAAGAAAAATCGCTGAACTTGCAACTTGGAGGCGACATCAGGCTCATTTGATGCACAATGATTGTTCACAATGCATTGGTACAACCAATTTGGCTGTTAATTACTTGCGATTTTGGGAATGGGGTAGCGAGTGTTGACGACAATAATTTGATACAACGCAAAATATGTGCATCGCATAAGGCTCTGATGAATTGAACAAAGCTGTTTACAGACTGTGATACTCAAGAAAACGAAATGGCATTGGCATTTAGATGATGTGCATGGCAACACATACACCCTGCAGCCAACGGGTCACCACACGGAGACAAGAAAACAAAACAAGCTTCCTTGCTGATGGACTGAAAACATTGCTCACAAAATCCGCAATAGGAGGCTAGTCTTCTCGTAAAGCTGCAGGGAGAAGAGGTGCAATGTATGCAACGTAGATGAACCTTTTCCAACGCTGTTTCCTCCGCCAAATTCAGTGAAGGGTTCCATGCAATTCTGTGGTGCGCTTTCGAAAACCGCTCTAAGCTTTGGTGCTTAAGTGGGAACACCTATTGTATTTGTCAAAAGTCACGTTCTTCCAAGCTGAAAATCGCAGCCCAGCACGGGCAACGGAATTCATACATTTGCTCATCCGTTGAAATGAGGATGTCAATTTTACGTTCTGGTTAGCCAAACGTCACACACTGACTATGGGTGATGTAGATGTTCATCTAATGGAATTTGGGGGCACTGTCGTATATGCCGATGCCACTAGTGCATCACTCTCGATGTAGAATCAAATGCAATTGTGGCAAATCTTGGCCCGTTATACTACAACATTTAAAAGGTATAAAGAAATCCGATTGAATTGCAGAACACCAAAAGGCAACAAATCGTCTGATCCACCACCACTGACTTCCACCCCGCATTTTTGAGTGGCTCAATGCAAGTAATTCTAGACAGAATGCGCCAAAATTGTTAATGTCAAGTGGCTGAAGGTATCTGACATCACAACAGATTCAGACGGACGTGTTGTGGCACGACCTCCCAATGGCCCACTACAGCTCAACCATCTTCAAACTCGCCTCACGTGCGATAAACCCCCGGAATTGTACACTCAACACTCTGCGCTACCCCAGTCGGCTTTTCAGTGCTCTTGGATTTGTCGCCTACTTAGCGTTGCATTTTCCAAGGTTGCTGAATCTCCTATGGGTTGGGGAGGGAGTAGACTACCAGGAAAAGGGCACGATATTGACTCAGGCGTGAGTCAATATCATTGTAGCATTACGCGCTATGCGAAGGGGAGGGCATATTGCAAGTGGGCCGCCAATCGGGTCTTTTATTAGTGAGGCGATGGGCATCTGCACATTTGTGTGTAATGCCTTGTCTTGTGGGGTACACGGGGTGGGTGGGGTTGAAGGAGACCGGATGGGCTGAATTCCGTTCTAACATCATTAGAAAAACACTTCTGAAGTAGCTGAGCATAGATTGAATGTCCTGAAGGAGTGCCATATCCATGAGAAGTAAACACGACAGTGGCCAAATGGCTTTTTCCATGAGATTTCCAGAATAAACTGCCTGGATCCATCCGCCCTCACTCATGTTTGGAAGGGAAAGCTTCATACCGTGTATGATCACATTGTTGGATATTATCAGATTATTGAGTGGTCCTTTATCGAAGCTTTGTTTGCTCTTCCAAAATATTATGACAGGCTACAAGCAGTACAAATATGATTTGAATTTGGCGGAATCCGTAAGGCCTTCAAGCTTGGTGTCCGAGAGATGGGCGCCAGCCTCAATTGCCGATAATTTAGAATTCAGAAGTTGATTTGTTAATTGCTGCCTGCACAAGTTTGAGACCTGCTGGTTGAAGCAGTTGGTGAGACTGACAGGCGTGTATTCACCCTCGTCTGCCAGTTCCACCAATCAACATATCTCAAGCTTACCCAGGGAACAACCTAACGATTATTACGCAGACTAACTATCGCTGCACAAGACAGTTCTTACACTGCTTTCGTTTCTCCCATATGTCTTCAATGTAAATCCACTGGAAATTTCCAGCTTTCGTGACGTGCCTCCAACTCCGAGTTACAGGAGTCATATGCACAGAATGTGAATCAGGAACGCTCGCATGCTATTGCATCCAAATAATCGCACCCTGAGGGTACTTTCCCGTGCGCTATCAGTAGGAAAACGTTAGAAAATGTCAACCACTCAAAGCGCCCGTCGGCCCAATGCCTTGGAACTGCGGTGCTTGAGCAAGTTTGTCATCAGCTATCCAATCATATTGTTGTGCAGAACGAGGCGTGCCTATGACCCATGTTGGCTTTGGCAATGTGCGATACTGGTGTCCGATGCCCATCTTTGGGTGTCCCGCTGCGGACGTTCACCTTTCTGGCAATGACCTCAGTTTCGGTACATTGGTACAGCGGCGTTGACTGTGATTCTTGCTATCTCGCAAACACGGCGCGGCAGCAGTGCAAAAACACGGCGGAACGCTGTGTAGCTGAGAAAATCCAATGAAGCGACGGTCGAGCATATCAGCGCAAAGAGCGGAGAATGGAGGCAATTGCGGGGGCACCATCGGTGACCGCAGGAGCTAAGCCGCACGAAGAAAAGAGGGGTCCGGAACTGTCCCTGAAAGGGATGCGGAAAACCTCCCTGACAGATTGTCCTCACTGTTGGTTGCCCCCGCTAAATGACCAGTGTTCACGCCGAGTCGCCAGATGGAGGCCCACGGCCTCCGCGCGTCTTGGGCGCCCGAAGAACGGATTTCGAAGCTCTCCTCCGTGATTGAGGCTTTGCGGTGGAAGCCGCAGCGACAGGCCATGCCCCCGAGGTTTCGGAGCGTTTGCTGGCAGGCTGACCCGGTAGTTCAATCGTCATCTGCATCAGCATCATTTCACAGAACAAGGCAACGAGGTAGCCGTGAGCTTCCAGGGTGACCGGGTCAGCCACCCTGGGTAATGCGTGTCAACAACGGCGCGGTCGGGGGAACTTGGCGAAGTACGACATCGTGGAGTAGGGCAGCAGAGTGAGGACGCAGACTGGCTAGCTCGGGAGCCAGGCAATACTTCCTTTGCTTTTGCATGGAAGATGGCGCTGAGCCTGAACGGGAGGCCAGGGGGCAACACTACTGTGATTTTGGTACGTTTGACGTCAATTTGGCGACGAGGGAGGGCTCCAGACGCGTGGGGCTCAGAGATTAGGCAATTGGCTCGGAATCCGCTCAACCCAGGAAGTTCCAAAGACCACGCCAGGATTGTGTGCCAACACCCCTCCGATTTTCTGTAATTCAAATTTGTATCCATCCGTATTCTAGCATCTCCGCAGATTATTGCAATGGGCTGCAACACTTCGAAGTGCAACACTTCGAGAATTCTCGAGTCACGTTGCCCACTTGTGTCACCTGTTGCGCTGGAACTCACCTGCGACTAGACGTAATTCGTAATTGCCTGGGACACCTAACGGCAAAGGTGCAAGAGGGCACATTCCCGATCTATCCTGACTAAGCACGGATTACTTTGTGGCATCCGCCAATGATCAATGTAAAGACGGGTGCGAGCACGATGCCAGTCATTTATTGTGGTTGACAACCATTCAGCGGCAAAAATGACAGTGGGGTCGCTTTGGTGCCCGTGGACACAGGGACGTGTCACATGGAAAGACTACTGAGGCTCGGGAAGTGTGCGGCCCATGGCATGGACTCCATGCACATTCAACTGCTCCCACAGATTGGCATCCTCTTGCCGTTCGCGTTCGCAGCACTGGCTCGGTGAAAGGTTTTGGGCGCAAACATTAAGGAGATGGCTGCCACCCTATTTGCGGAAATACAACGCTTCCACAGCATATGCTTTCACGGCACCAGAACAAGCATGTCAGCCACGCCGATGCTCATAGTTAATGATCTTCAGCACCCTTTTTAGAACATTGTGTAATTGGTGTTATGCATTGGCGACGCGGGCAGCAGTAGGCCTGCCAAGCGCGTTTTGTTCCCTTCTAGAGCATAGTGTTATCGTTGGGTTGGTGGATGGTTTTGTTGGCAACGCTGGGCGCCCCAACCGCCACGACACCAGCCTCGATCTCCGATCGGCTTCGTCAGTCGCTGCATTGAACGAGCAACTGCAGTTTTGTCCAGCAGTGAATCGCAAGGGGATCGAGGGCCTGGCGGTGACTTGAGTTCCTGAGGCGAAATAGCGGAATGCAATAACAAATAAAGCGCGCTTGTTGCATCTTAAGCGTCTGTCCCAGACTAGAGCCGATCACTGGGACAACGCAATCCAGAGCGGCTTGTTCATGGACGACAATATTTGCTGCTCAACAAAGATGGCTTGGGAAGGGAGAAGAACAGATATGCTTCTGCATGCCATTTCCAATGTCGCCGCATAACAGTCATGCGTGCACACATGAACTGAGCAGCTGTTGGTCATTGTGTCGGATATAATAGATCCTTGGTTGAAATGTACAACGACCCAATACAACGCAAGTGCAGATTCACTGACAACGCAGTGTGGACATCCGACATGGGGCTAGCCGCATCCCGTGCATTCATCCGTCACAGCAACCAATCATTGGTGTCCCAAATTCCGGAGTCCTCAACCACCCTCACACCTCAGCGAGCTTTTGATGATGATCCACGGACATAGCCACCCACAGGGGGGCCTCGCCCAGTTCCCAGCTTCCCACAATAAATTATCTGCATCGACTAAGCATCAATTCCTCCACTAGCATGAGAAAAATGGCGAGGCTGATTGTTCTTCTGTGATGCTTGTCCCATCTTGTACTGCCATTCACTTCTTCTCTGGCGCTAGCAACATCGTCAGTACCCCTCCCTCCATGCGAGGGCGCTTCTCGAGCAAAAATCCTTCCCCAAGGTCGGCAATGAACCGCTGCAATGAACACAGAAATTGTCAATTTGGTGATGGTGGCACAGGGAATGGACAAAAAAGGACAACAAAATTGTGGCGGGAAGTGCACTGTTAACCCCACCTCTACCATGACAGCTGCCAAAACTGGCAGTGGTGCAAAGAAACGCACCGCTGAAAACCCCGCTACATCGCCTGTATTGCCCATGCAATGTAACAACACAACCCAGAACTTGGCCACCCACATGACGAACTCACCCATTGAAGGTAAAAATGAACACGGTGAACTGAACTCACCTCCAGTAGCTGGTACCCCATTTCCCTGAACTGGTGCTCACGCCCCCTAAACTGGCACATGACCTTCACCCGATTTCCCTGTCAAAACAAGCAGCTCTGGGGATTGGCGCAAGGCAGAATTAAAATAACTCACCATCAGTGAGGCATGATTCTCACACCTATCTCGCAAGCAGGGTGGTATCCAGCAGCACTTATGGTCGGTTTGGGGAAATCAATTCCTTGAGTGTGGTGGCTTAGAAAGCCATGTACATCAGGTTGCACCATGAATTACAGTCACTTCGTCACTTGAGTTACAAATCCATCCACATGACAGGGGTGCAGCACATAGTGCATCTGCGCCAATGGCCACTCACTCGCGGCATCTGGCTGGTTCTGTGGCAGGTGGACAGTTTTCATCCTTCCAACTTAAAACCAAACTTTATCTCAAAGGTACTTTTGTAGCAGGTTCCATAAGGTAGGTATTTCCATTTCTCAACTGGTGTCACACAGGGGCCGCCCATGGACTTGCAGATCCTTTTGGGGGTAAAGGGTTATATCAGAGACTGTATGTGGGTAGGAGCGTGATGATATATGATGTTACATTCTTCATCAACTGCATGCATTCTGTGGGGGAACACTGTCTTGCACTTACCATGGCAACTGGCAGCTCTGACAAACACAATGTTCCCAAAATGTGCATGACTTGCATTGCCTTTCTGCCCTTGATGCTGTCTGCTCTTGATGCTGTCTGCTTACTGCATTTGGTGTAGTGTGCACATGTTGGGTGTGCCACTTTTGTGGGCACGCCCCAGGCTCCTCTGTGAGTGGCCCAGGGGCTTCTGATGAGCAACAACAAAATGCCAAGTGCCAGCCTTTGTTCCTTACTCTAAGGCATTGTAGCCAAAAAATGGCCAAGTTGTCCATCGTTTCAGAGCTTCGCCAAACTGACAAGCAGACAATGTTTAGGAGCCTGATAAGCTGTTTCGTATCATTCTTCTGTTCTTCTTCTTGGTGGCATCGGTTAGGCAAATTGGCAGTGTGTTGCTCCATGCAGAATATCAGGAATGTCAGCAAGGTTGAAGGATTGCAAAACCTAGACTTTGCACAGGCAGGTTGACAGAATGCATCCATCCAGCAGATTGGTTGAATGTCTGCATCTATCTACTCAGAATTCCAAGATCCCAAAGATGAAGAAAAGCAGATCAATTCCCATGGCACGGTTGTCTTTGATATTAAATTCCTTGATATTAAACTCCATAGCACACAAAATATTTCCCTTAAAAGGTGCTTAAAGCCCACCAAGAGAACAGGGTTGACCAAAGTCAATAACTAAGCGCCCATTTGGCCAAACAACAAAAGAATGAAGTCACCACCAAGAGATTCGGCAAGCTGGGGTTTTCTGACTGGGAAGAAGGATGTGGGAGGCATCTGTGAAAGATGTATGTGCAAACAATGGTGCTGTCACAATCGCAATACAGCTTGACTGTTCGTGTCCCTATCCAGACATCCCAGTAGTTTGCCAGCAGGTGCAGGGCCCTGTGGGGAGACAGCAATGGGTGTGTTGCGTACCTTACTGAGCTCCAGTTGTGCTTTTCTTAAGCGGACATTGTAATCATGAGTGTCTGTCCCTGGCCTCATCTTCAGCACTTTCACCTCTACCCTACAGTGTAGGGCAGCAGAACAGAGCCAAATGAGTTTTGCAGCTTTTCTTTCCAATCAGCTATTTCCCACACAGCCCATGATAAGTACATGCAGAATATCTTCTGCATCTTTTCTGTGTGGCACTGGCAGAAGCTATTTCAGAGAATATGCGAACCTTGCATCACGCTGTTTCTTCCTCTTTTCCTTGCTCTCCTTCTCGAGCATGTACTTGTACTTTCCCCACTCCAAGAGGCGGCAGACTGGGGGCGATGCGTTCGGTGATACCAAAATCAAGTCAACGCCCTCCTCTTGAGCCCTTTCGAGGGCCTCACTTGTGGGCATGACACCCAGCATGTCTTTGTCTTGGCCAAGCAGTCGGACTTCGGGAGCCCTGAATAAAAGGCGTTGTCCCCATCCTTGTCATTGCCAATACATGCCAGAAGTAGGAGGTACTGTTCAGGCTGGGATCCACAGTGCAAGCTGGCACACAACTGTTACTGGCTTGTTCTCACATGATAAGATTCTGCTGATTCAAATATTCCACCACAGCCACAGTCAGCAGCTTTTGCTGGCAAAAAATTGGCGCCCCAGCAGAGAGCAAGTGTCCTGCAATCGTCCAACACAATGTCTGTATGTACATTCGCTGCATCGGTATGTCTACCTGCCCAAGTGGAGCCAGCTGCCAATTCCAAAGTCCACCACACATACACACACGTAAGAACCACATCAATCGTGCCCAGGATTTCAAGGCCATGAAGCTGTTCCGTTGACCTTCTGAGACGTTTAGTTCTGTGCCGCATGAAGTCGACTGAATGCAACTGTCCATGCAACACAAAATACTGCCCCTGCACTGTGCATTTGATGATGCCCATAAGCCACATCACATTGTTTCGAATTTGTTCATCTGCTCCAATATGTGAAAAACCAATGGAGATGGGGAAAGCTTGGGTGGCAATGTTGGCCCCATGTGGGCCATAAGGATCGAGGTCGTGAACACATCAGAGACTTCATAAGTGCAGGATGGAGGCACAGCCCTGTTTCTCACATAACATTCATCAGCTCCAATGCAACAGCACTCACGTAATCTCTTCATTTATGTACACCCCCATTCCAGCGCGATTCTTGTCCTTGATGCCACCTCGGTTCCCTCGTCCATCCTCACTGGAGCGGCTGCCCCCTTGACTTGGGCGATTGCCCCCAGGCCTTAGACCCCCACCCCCTGGCTTTGGGCTTCCACCTCCTGGCTTTGGGCGTGAGCCTGGGGCACTGGGGCGGGGACCAGGAGGCCTGGGACGTGTGGCTGGTGGCCTTGGACGCGCACCAGCCGACTTGCATTCCACAACCTGTTCAGTTCAAAATTTCAAGCCACATTGTAACATCCAGGTATCAAGCTTTTGATCTGCGGACCTATCTTAGGTTCCACTGGCAAGGGGCGGAGAGCTGACACGTTTTCACTGTGACTCTGCATGCAAACTGACAGTCAATCTCTGGCCATGACATCCCCTTGACTTTCCCGCCAATTGGGATATAATCTACATCTCTTCTGTTGAGACAGGTGCGACACCTGGAATTTAAATATGATGATGTTCTGGAATAAGAAAAGAACAGGACACACTACTCAGCGAATAACATTTTACCTCAACATCCACGTCCAGATTCTGGCCACTTGCTGCGTAGAGCAGTCACTACCCGTCCTTATTATTACACACCCTTGCATGAAACTACCGTAAAAAAGAATAGTCACAACCCCCATCAACCCATTTGCTGTGGAAACTGCTGCCCATTGGATGCCATCCTTCTTCTCTAATCATGAACGTACCCCCCTGTCAGCCCTCCCCAACCTTATCGCACAGCCCAATCTCTTCAGCCGTGAAGACCGAGCCACCGAGGCCGCCCGCGACCTAGCAGCGGCCCCTGCGCGCGGCAGCCCCTCCCAATCCCATCCCTTATCCGATCGTTGCACGCACCAACCTCCTGGTCACAATTGTTACCAAGATGCAACTGGTCCAATGCCCTTCCACCCACACATTCTCTCCACCAGTACCCATCACCCCGCACCCATTCACAGAGCCCATGCCTCACCATCCGCGCCGCGTCGCGCCCCAGGCCCCTCAGGACGAACGCCCCGCGGCCGCCCATCGGCGCCACCCGCCGGCAGAGCACCGTCCCATCGGATCGAGCCGCCAGTCGCCAGCGTAGCTGCGCAATGTGCGCCATGTCGACCGCGCAGCGGCGGAGCCTCGATGCAGCGGCTCGGCGACGCTTGTCGCTCGAAGACCGCCCTCGGGAGACCAACAGAGGATGGGGGAGGGCCGAGAGCGCCGCTCCTGATGGCGCTGGGATCGCGGCCGCCGCTCAGGGTCGGAGCAGGCGCGTGGGCGGCGCCGAGAATAGCGCGGAGTATGGGGGCCGCCGGGCGGAGGCGGGTGCCGCGTTAGTTGCGCCCCTGTGGCGTCGTCGTGCAAGCCGACAGGATCGATGGCTGGGGAGATTTGGGTGGCTGGGCGGGGACGAATGTACCAGGCGGCACTGGAAAACACTGAACTGGAATCTGGAGCACAAGGTCGTCAGACCGGCCCTGCTGTCATTCTGTACAGTAGTTAGCGTACAATGCGGCACATCCGCAATTATCGGCCGTCTATGCGGCTGTTCTCTGTGTTTTTTTGTTCATTTTTGCAACCTCTGCAGTTTCTGTTGGCAATTCGGCGTTTCTGGGTTTTCAGCGAAGGGCTGAATCGGATGGGAAACCGTGCACTTAGTGCGTTCAAACCCGTTTTGAGCGAGAAGGCTATTTCGGGCTGTACGCGTGCGCTCGCCATCAGCGCCATAATGGGACAGCTACGCATCCACTTTCGACCGTATGCGATTTCCGATGCCTACGGGTCAAGCATCCGCCACGAATCGACAGATTTCGCTACAGGCTTACAGTTTCTGGCGCGCACAACAGAATTACAGCCCATGGGCACGCATGCACCGCCCTTCCGGCGCCAGTTTTTCACATGCCTTGCCTGCTTCGGCATCTACATGGCCCATGTGTGACAGATGCAGCCCTTTCAGGCCAACCTGCCCCTCGCGGGCCTTTTGCGCGTCAGGCCTTGGAATCGGCCCCTTTGCAGCCTTGTACAGGCCACGGCACGCCTATCTGCCCTAAAAGTAAACCAACGCTCCCAGCCCATTTCTTTTTCTCCACCAGGACCAACCCCTTTTCCTCTTCTCTTTTCATCAGTAAGACATGTTTTCAGTCTGAAATGATGACGTCATGTCAGACATGATTTCAAAGCCACACCAAGCCAATTGTATCCCTTTAAGGCAGTGTCCGACGGCCTGGATCTGCATGAGGCTGCATGGCACTGGTGGGAAATCTGTTATCACGTGCCGTACGGGTCGGTGGAGTGTCAGCCCCCCCTGTTTTTGGAGTCGCTGGCATGACTCCCTCACCCAAGGAAAGTACAACCCGTATGTCAGGACATTTTCTGTCCTCTAGCTTTCACGCACCCATGTGCATTCCTGTGGGAGTGTCAGGACGTAACCATGCATGTCATGAGGATACAGTGAATGCGCATTCCCATTGCTGTGCGCGCCAGCAAACGGTAACTAATTCATTCTCATGTACCCTGTGCTGAAAGTGCGATTCAGGTCACGTTTTGTCTGAATTGTAACCTTTCAGTCACATGGAACCCCTTTTCCATGCAAACCAACAGGCCTGGTGTCCTTCCTCTTCAGGTCGGACAGCCCGAATGATCCTGATGGATCAGGGCATCACAGGGCAGCCCAGTGATCCCAATTAGCCCCCAAGCCTACACCCTTACGGTGCAGGACCTCCAAGAGTAGCCTCTGACCTGACCAGTCTGGGGAGCTGATCAGTGACACGATTCTTTTGAAGGCACAGAGTGACTTCAATCAGTCAGCTCCTGATTCCCTCACCCTCCTCGGTGAAGCTTACCCCCAAGGCATTATAGCCTTAATGTTTCAGAGGCGTTTTCACTCTTTATTTCTTTTAGTGTTTTCCCCTTTTTTACAGTTTGCAATGGCGGCATACTCGGGCCATCCCATGCAGCGTTCATTGCGCATACGGTCGATACCCATCGGGAACCAATCGCAGAAGTGAGTCACCCAGTGAAACGGTGCTCATTATGTGGTTCGCCGAACAGGGCATTAACCCATCGGGCATTCATCCGCTGGGATGCGAGTTGACGGGAGGCAGGGTGCCGCCCCTGCCCCGGGGGTGGAGGAAAGTTTGACCGACCCGGCCCGGCCGGGCCAGTTGGCCGCAGATCTCGCCGGGTGGAGAACATTCTGCTGTGCCAGTGGCTGTTGTCGGTGGTGGACTTGTCGGCCGTGGCGACCATGGATTGGGCGGATCAACCGCAGCGGATGCTGATGGGGAGCAGAGCTTGGGTGGAGGGGGGAGGGCGATGTGGTTCAGCTGGGAGCAATCGCGGCTTGCTCCGGATGGGCTTGCAACCCACGGGACGGCGCGTCTTTTATTGCGAGCTATGTCTGGCGGGCGCAGAGCGCCTGACAGGGGACGGCATCTTGCGTAGTGTGATTTGTTCGGAGTGCTGTGGCTGGCGCCGACGCGAGAGCGTAGGCACTTGGAACGTTGACAGTGGCTTGGGCTGACCCAGGAGGGTTTTGTCCATCACCAGGGCGTGTGGATGCTCGGGCTTGGGCCGTGCCAGCGCCGATCGCCACAACGGCGATGGCCCGCGCCCAACTGCGCGGCTCGGCGTTGACGTTCCCGCGAGAGCTGCAGTCGGGCCGCGGAGCGCCTCCAGAGCCTTACAGCGCTCTGCTGTGGCAACCATCTTCACGGCGACCGCGGCACCGGATGCAATCAGCGCGCCCCGTCAAGGCCAAGCGTTCGGGGCCCCCGGGCCCTGGAGTGAAGTTTTGGAAAGCGGAGGGCGGGGGTGCGGCTCCCACCCGGGCCTGGGGGCGTGCTTGAGCACGAGCACGGGGTGGGGCAACGACCTCTGCCATCGCGATCTCGCGCCTTCACGGTTGTCTCAAAAGTCATGGCGGGGGTGGATGGGTGCGATGGCGATAGTGCGAGTGCGACTCCCTCGGCTGCGACTGGCCCCCTCGTTGGGCTGCGGAGCGCAACGGGGGGAGAGGGCACTCTGATCTTTGTATTGGAGCGGCTAGGCCTGTGAACGGTTTGCCTCCCGGCTTGTTGCTAAGGGGTGGTTGTGACGGATTTTCCAAACGTGTCGACTCTCTCTACGGTCCCAAATCCGTGGCAAAGCGCCTCGCCCGTCTCGAAGGTCTTAGTCTGCACTGAGTCAGCTCGCCGTACGTTTGTCGGAACCTGATTTCAGCATTGACAAGGTCGAAATTTGGCAAGGCTTCGTTTTTGTCTCGGCCTGCACTTCCCATTCCCGGTGCCCACTTTCCCACACATGCAAATGCACACCCACAGTCACAATTCACCAGCCCAGCCAGCCATCCGCGAAGCCGAGATGGTCTTCATTGCCACCACGACGACGAGGGATTGCGCCGGGAAGGCGCGTCGCGAGCGCATGCGGGCACGGCGCGCCGCGACCGCGGCACCTATAGCCGCTCCCGTCGGCGGCCATCGAGCGCAGCCACCGGCCCACCGAAGACACATGCCCTCAGCACCAGCACCCGACTCGGAGAGCCCCGCCACTCAGGTAACCCCCATGTCACAGCGGTCGATTCTTACACAAGAACGCTGAGTCAGGCTCTCAAAAATTCATTTCCGGGGGGCTCCAAGTCGCGTTGCCAGCTTCCTATATAATTCCCCGTCACGGGTCACCAGCCCAAGACAAAAATAGTGTCTCATCTGCATGAAAATGCACAACCAGCAGTCCTCTACTGACATCTGCAATGTTTCCCCAGGTGCGTTCGCCAGGTGCTCTCTCGACGAGAGGGCGCACAGTGTTCCAGCCCTGGGTTGTTGTGTGCCCGGCCCCGAGGGACGCGAGGACGCCCCGTCGCACTGCCGACCCTTCACCTGTCCTTTGCCTTGAAGGGAACCCTTTCGGTTCTCTTGAGTCGATCCTCAAGCCCAGAAGCGGCCGCTCTGCGGCGGTCTGCCACGTAAGCAGCGGGATGGCCGCGTCCCAGGAGGAATGGCACCTGTTCTACTGGCCGGGGATCAAGGGCCGCGGAGAGTTCGTGCGGTTGATGTTCGAGGAGGCCGGCGTTCCGTATGTGGACGTCGGGAACGGCCCGCAAGGCGAGCCCCGATCGGCGGTGCATTTGTCAGGCCCTATTCCATGCCCGTGACTCTGTGTTGCGGCCAGTGGCAATCCGCTCGTTTCAGTCCGCACGACCTTGTGCGGGGTCAGGGGCTCGGGGCGTTAGCTCCCTTGGCTGGGGGCGCCGGACACTATTGCGTCACTTACGACCATTCTCTGAGCATTCCCTGCGCCCGTGGACTCCGTGTTTGAATGTGCTTGGTAGCTGAAGTGTTCCCCACCTTGCTTTGCCCGATTCATGGACAGATGTGCTGCCTTCCGGTGTTTGTGGACTTGCACATGCTGCGTTCTCTCACGCGATGGAAGCGAACGGAACGGGTTGGGGAGAGCCACGTGCTGTAGAGATGCTTTGTACAGCTTTGTACGGCTGCGTCGACAACTCCCTGGAATGCATTCGTACAGTTGAAAGAAAACGCAACGGACACAGCCCATACGTTTGCAGGCGATGAAAGTCGCGACAAAACATTCACCCACTTGTTGGTCAATGCCCCAGCTGGCAGGAGCAGCTCGGGCTTCCCTGTGCTTTTGCAGTGCGTCGTGCGGAACGATAATGTGTACGAACTGAGAGCGGGAACTGATCACGTGGATGGACAGTCATTCGCATGTTTGGAACCTCGGATTATAGCCCAGCAGGTGCAGTGTGAACAAAATCGTCAAGTGATATTGGATATAGGCTTTTGGGACATTGAACCTGCACATGCGGTCCAACAATGTCTCAGCCCAACAGAGCGCCTTCCTGTCGCAACGCAGATCGCTTAGCCACAATCCCAATGCTGATTTAAGCAGTCTGAAGTCGTTACACACGTCGCACGTCATGCATCCAGATTCGGCTGCCTATACCCACGGCCAAGTGCACTATCGGTTCTCAGCAACTTGAAATAGAGGAAAATCTGCGAGCGAGACAAGCAGCCAGGGCTAGGGCACAGAGCATGTGGCATTCTATGCTGCAACCAGGTACTGCAGTGGCTGACATCCAGGGTCGAGGGTCCTTCTTGGATGGGTAATTGCAGGTTTTGAGGCATGATTGTCGATGCAGGGATGGATGCGGTGATCGCTTACTTCTACAGGGGCGGTCAGACTTCAGGGCTACCAGCCTGCAGTCCTCCAGCCATTCAGAAAGGAGATTTCAGTCTTTGCAACACCCCAGCAATAATGAGCTACCTGGGGAAGGCATTCGGCATGGGTCCTGCAACGAAGGAGGGTGAGGCTCATGTGGATCAGATACTTGCCATCGTAACCGATGCCATATCTGAGGGGCGTCTGGCATACCATCCAAAGGCAAGAATATGTCCAAAGGCAGCTTTTGTATTTAGAGCAGCATTGCATTCACAACTATCTTTTCAACATGTGAACAGTTTGCAATGTATTGAGGTGCCTGACAGGTCGGGATGGTCGTTTGTGAACAACAAACATGCTGACTCGAATGCCTGCATGTTTGTGCTTTGCAAAATTGTGTCCTTGGAGATTTCGTAGTGATGTATGGAGAAATAGGTCCTGCAAATGTCCACCATGCTGGTTGTGCTGACCTGGCTCTGCATATATCATATGTATCACAACAAGTACTCCCTTCAGCGCAGTGATTCAGCAGCACCTGGCACCTTCAGTTGTGTTTCGACTGCACAAACAGCATCTAATGTAGTCACTGTGAAGACAAGGTGCATAGATCCCAGTGAATTGTGGAATACATTGTAGGGTATAGCAGCAACAATAGCCCCAGAGCCTATTTACCACATTGAGGGATAATGCACCAAACTCAAGAGCGGTTTGGTGCATACTTGATGCACCTTGAACGTATGCACATACATGGAGAACAATCTGATGTGGACTATCTTGTGGTGCTTGAGCTGCAGGCAGAACGTAACATGACGACAATTAGCTTGCCTGTGCATATTTGGTGTTTAAGTCGGCCAGTGCAATATCTCATTGCAAATGGCAGGGTGTTCTTGTACAGTGCTCAATTGATATTGCAGTCCTCAACTTGCCATACGCACCACAGTGGTGCACAATGTCAACAGCCTTTCGTGCAAAATGTCGGTAAGGTCCGAAAGGCTGCACTTGTGCGCAACATCGCAATTATATGGTTTTTTGGGCAAAACGGTTGTACTCAAGACTGGCCGTCAGAAAACAAGGAAATTTGTGCGCAACATTGCCATTTCTGAGTGCACAAAAAGAGAAGAGGATGCATGTTCTGTTATTTTCCGTGACCCCCTTACCGACATTTTGCACGAAAGTTAATTACATGTGCACCCCAGTGGCTGTGGTCTTGCCGCCCCTTTCATTATTCCAGCCCACGGCATACTAAACAACGAACTTGCAGCAGCATATGAAAGATGACTTTTCTTGATGAATTGGTTTGTTGTTTGTTGGATTATGCATTGTTGATTGATGTCTGCAGCATATCAAAATGGCCTTGGTCCACTTCGCTGGGTTGTGGCATGGATAGGAAGCACTATTGTGCTGAAAGTGTTACAAACTGGTCGGCAGATTTTCTTGATTCTTGAATGTGCAGAGATGAGCACAAGCGCCAAGGAGATGTCAGCGGCTGAAATCGTGCCTGCCATCACCATCAACGTGCACTGGGGAGCTGTTTGTAATCCCAAGTTGACATCAAGGCGATCATTGCATGCCACAACTTCACTCATATTGCCCATACAACACAGAAATGAATGTAATTTGTGCTGATTTCTGCTTTGTGAGGACTCCAAAGTACGGAAACTCTTGCTTCATAAATGCAGCTCTCATGATACCTCCATTTTGTTTTCTCTGGTGTCGCTACCAATCGTTGCATAGCGGCAAAAGACCACAAATCTGCACGTAGGGCGATGCTGTCGCCTGAGCAATGAAAACCATTGTCGCAAAAGCACTCACAGAATGGTTAATCTCTTCTCATGGATGCCCTGCCATGCAACAGGACTTCTACGCCTCGCACAAGACTCAAGTGGAAGAGTCCAAACCATATATTGCGCAGTACGTCGCCAAGCGGGTTCCAAAATACATGTCGTACTTTGAATCGGTGCTCGCTCACAGCGGCAAGGGTTTCTTCGTCGGAGACTCCATAACTGCCGCCGACATTGCCGTTTTCCATTACCTCCAAGCCGTGCGCCATCACCTAAGGGAGGCCTTCGACTCGAGCGACGCCAACCTCTGCAAGGCGTTCTTGGAGAGGATAGCCGCAAGGCCAAAGATCCATGCGTATCAGCAGTCGGACCGCTGCCCTGTGTGGGACGCGGATTCGCTGATGTGAAAGAAGAAGGCTTGACGCTGCATGAGCCCCGACGCCGCCCATGGGTGAAAGGGCAGTGCCTTTCTTGCCAGGTTTTGCCACAGGCGGACAACAAGCAGTTGCATACATAGTTGTCTGTTAGTGCATTTGTGACGATTGTGTCTGGATTCGAAAGCAAAAGCCTCTTGGCGCTTTTCCTTGTGCTGCCCACGTGTTTCTAGACGCTTCTTGCTCCACGGAATTTTGGAACTCCTTACATCAGGAACTTGTAATTCAATGCAGTCCAGTGTCTGGGCCCGTTCACAAGTAATGCGATGTAGGCTGCTTTGGTCTATTCGGTTCCCTGATGTAGCCCTGTGTTCGATTCACCAAACCGATCTGCACAAGGAAGTTCGAGCAACCAAAGAAGGGAAAATATGTATCCAAAGCATAGAAGCTGAGCTCTTCACTTCACTGTGATAGATGTTACACCAGCGCATTTGCAGGTTCCTGGTTCCAAACAGTTCCTTCGCCATGGCGCGCTCGCCGCTTTGATCTTCGTGTGCTACCTATTCTGCCGCCCTGTTCTTGCACGGAGTTTGGGTCACTTCGGTTGACAGCAGCCTGTTGTGAATAGGCGACGCTTGGGCACACCCTTGTCTTTGAAAGAAAACGCATAGACCGTTGCTGCGGAGGTTGCGTGGCAAGCTCTTTTCGCTGCCCTGTTGTCCATGGATGGCATCTATGGATGCCCATGTCGACAGTAATAACCCTGCTTTACAAATTGAAGATACAGGGGAATACAGAGCAAACATGCATTTCATGCTGTCAGCCAGTTGCTGCAATATCTGGGATTATTTTCCTAAGCATTGTGCACCGACCTACTGGCGCCATGGCTTGGACTACCCTAAACCAGACTGGGTTACCCAGTCTACTGCGCAAACAACTTCGCCCATGGCATTCAGCACATTTCTAGTAAGGGCAACACCACACATCGTAATATGTTTAGAGCTTCCGCAAACAATGCAACCCTAGGCACTTTGAACCGCACATGTACAAAACGGCGAAGAAACGGCGAGAAACCCATTTGAAATGAAAACCAACGAAAAAAAACTGGCGCAAATATCAAAAGGGCCAGGGCGGTTTGTGGGTTGGCGCCTGTGTCCCATCCAGGCCATGTTTCCGCATTTTGCAATGCACAATGCGCAACAGTGG
>CAJHUC010002925.1:0-117913 GCA_905146915.1 Ostreobium quekettii
GTTGGCAGCAAACCAGGCAGTCTATTGATGGACCCCTGTAGAGATATTCAATGGTACATAATGGCATATTGAATAGCCCCACATGGCCCTGCGCCTGTTTTGGAATTTGTATAGTGCAGTACCCATGCACCCGTTAATTGTTGTCGGGCACAGTCCAGATCCGCAAGTTGTTTGTTGCCTTGTCAACTTTATTTCCTAGACACCGCTAAACAGTCCTCGTTTCCTTCTGAATTCTGTTGCCGCTCACCACTAAACTGCCTCAAGCACAGACCTAAGCGCCTGTTGTTGTGTTGCAGATGCCTGAAATCACCCTTGGCAAAGTTGTAAAGCACATTGGTGACCACAGTGAGCGCATGAAATCAGCAGAAGAAGTGGTAAAACGAGCCATCAGACTTGGTCGAGAGTCAGATCTTGTGCTGAGCAAGTTCTTCAAGTCATGTGGTATGCAAGGCCGGCTGGAGGTGATGCAGTCCTGCTTCGCACACTGGCTAAAAGAAGGTATGCGCCCCCATAAATCAGTTGACATTGACTTTCACAGTCATTTGGCCAGTATTTGCTGTTGGTGTGAGTCCTCCAATGACACGTGTAGACTCTACCACTTTGTGTCCCAAAATTCTGCAAAGACATGAAGCACAGTGCTTACACTCACTTTTGTCTGGTCTCAAGCTGTTCGCGTAGTCCCTATCCCCGACAGTGTGTATGGTGTCCTGCTTGTGTGTTGACGAATTCTCTGAGCACCTACTTTTCCTTCTTATTTGTTGCAGGCAATGTTACGTATGGTCAGAAGAGCATATCTGCTCTTATCACATCTTCACTGAGGAACAACCACCCCCAGTGCGGAAAGGAGATTGTGCGAAAGCTCATAGACCATGGCGTACCGGTTGGCACAATAGCATTCAACTCCCTCATCCAAGAGTTTTCAAGGGCCGAGATGATTGAAGAGGCTCTGGAATTGTTTGACTGGCTTCAATGTTCAGAAGAGCAGCATGCTGACAAGAGGACATACCAGTAAGTACTGGTGATTATGTGGGTCCATTGCCAGACATATTATGTAAGGCAGATGTTTGGATGCGCTCATTGCATTGTATTGCATGTTGCACAGTTGGTTGGCAATGGGATGTCCTGGTTTATTCAGTTAATGATACAATATGAAAGCTTTTGTGAGCATACAGCTTGAGCAAGCCAAATGAACATCTAGACTGCACTCTTGTTGTTGACACTTGTGGATGAGATTGTGGGGTGAAATGACAGACAGTAACAAACATTGACAGACAACTAAGATATCCAATATGTTGAATTGGCAGCAACTGAGCATTTTGCCCTTGTTTAACTGCAGGACTGTTCTTTGGGGGATGAAGAGATGCAAGAAGTTGGATGCTCTGCAGATGGTGTACGAGGCATTTTTAGAAGAGGGCTGGGAATTGGATGCAACATTGTATTTTGCTTTCATGACAGCGGCTGCCACAGCACACGATGCCAGCTTTGCAGAAGACATGTTGCTGCTCTTCAAGGTGCCATTCCTAGGGAGTTCGTTGCCTCATCGAAATCATTCTTGCCATATACTGGACTGGCCATGAAACTTTTTGGCTGTGTGCCTCTTTCAGGTGTAGTATTCTTGGCAACAGATTGTGTGGAACGAAGTTTGCTCTGCCGATGGAGATTGGTGATACAGATTCCCTTCAAGTGCATCCTGGTGTACAGACAGTTGCGCATGCAGAACGCGCTCTGCTTGTGTTTGATGGTTCTATTCTCCTGTTGTATGTATTCATGTGTGGCAATGCATGCATCTGCAGAAGGGCAAGGGCGAATTGGACTGCAAGGTACTCAACATGTACCTGCAAGTTCTTTCACAATCGGCATGCTTCCCACCAAATTTGGAAGAAGTGCTTGAGATGTACTCAGCTTCAGGCAAAGAGCCAGATGCCTACACCTTCACAGCATTGTTAACAGGAGCCTACAGAAGCTATCAGCGAATGAGTGTCATAGACATGCTCGTCAAGGAAATTAGCAAGAGGTGGGTGTTGCTGGCCTCTGAGAGACTTGATGCAAAATCAGTCTTGGTTCCACAAGTCCAACGAATTTTTTCAGGGTCAATATGTGTCATTTCAATGTATGTCGTGGATGACCATAGTGCTTTTCTTATCCTTGCAGACTCTCAACAATGCCTCAAGCCTTTAATTGAGGAGTACCAACCTTCGCACAGGTCCTTCACCATTCACTGGCACCTTCTATCCTGCGATTCTGCAGTATAGTTTGGCATATGTTTTCTTGATTGCGGCTATTCCTGCTGTGGCACTTGTGATGGCCTCATTTACTCGTAATGCATGTGTAACACTCGTTGTTTTTGCAGTGGGATGGCCATTACACCTGTCACAAGCTGCGCTGCAATTCTCGGATACAAGAACTGCACCATGGACCCACCAATGGAGCGGTGTGAGAGGGCTCAGAAAGTCTTCGACCTCACTGAAGACAAAAATCGTGCATGCTACCACCTTTTGATGTCTCTTTATGCGGAGAACATGGACTTGGCCACGGCCATCAGACTGCAGAGCGACATGGAGGCTGTGGGGCTACCATCTAACTCCAGAACATACAAGACATTGGAACAAGCATGTACAGAAGCTGGCCTTATGGGTTATGCCGAAAAGTATGAAAAGTTGTGGAAGCAAGCATTGAAGCAAGATGAGACTGAGTCGAGCGCAAAGTTGGGAAAGGAGTGAGAGACTGCTGGTTTGTGTGCTCCATGAGAAAGGGCAGTGTTTATAGGATAGGCGTTGGGTATTTATTGAGGAAGGGATGGAGTTTATTGGTGCAGCAGTACAGAGTGAAGTGAAACTGGGCAATGTGCCAAGCAGTTTTGTGGTTTTGAGCTGGGCATTCCAGCACCTATGGCATCAATGCCCTTTGCAGGGCTTTTCGTTCGTTTTTTTGGATTACTTGGTAGAGGGGTGATTATAAGTGGGTAAAGTAAACTTCTTATGTCACTGTTGATGAGTGCAAAGCAAATGCGAACATTTTGCAATCCTGCATCCTCAGAGACACAAGTCTGCCTTTGCGTATACATGGCGAGTTCGGGCAGTGGCACCCAAGTAGATTGCCGTACTTCAGAGAACAGGCCCCGAGTTGGAGAGAGGTGCAACAATGAAATCACTCAAATAGCTGCTGAGCCATCTTCATCGCCGCCGCCTCCACCACCGCTATTAGGCGGTCTGCCAGGTGGGCCACCAGAAGGTGACATTCTGGGTGGTCTCCTTGGTAGTTCGTGCCCACTTGAACTCCCAGCACCACCAGGCTGCTGGCTGAGCCACTGAGCTGTACGAGCCCAGGCTGCTATAAGGATCATCTGGCATCCCTGATCCCCAATATGGTGGTTGGCGAGTAGATCTTGCAGGAAATGCTTGACCAAACGCTCCACCACCACTCAATTGTGACGGCATTGCACTTCGACCAGCTTGAGATGCACGAACAAATGGACCAACTTGACTGGTCGATTGATTCACCACAGAATGCAGCATCAAGCTGTAGACATTTCCAAACAATCACAAAGAATTCCTAAATTCCCCAGCATTGAAACACATCCTTGTTGCATAGTACTTGGGATAGTATGGACAATTGTCCCTAGTACGTGTTGAGGGGAATTTGGGCGTCTTTGGGCATCTTGGTACTCTGACCAGTTCATAGCATCCTCACTCCAGCTCACAACACCAACGGGTAGAGGCATAACTCCAAAAGTCGTTCCTATGGGGGTGTTACAGCCCTCCGTTACCCTACAAGTGCGTAGTCCCTCATAAAGAGTAACTTTTTCATGTATGTCTTCTAGGCGTGCCCCAACATCCGGCCGATTGGCGGTCCCCCCCTCGACCGAGCCCATGATGCGCGCGGCGGTGTTGACCTCACGATGATGTTTGACACTGTATCGGCTACCCGTGCATCCAATTTCTCGATGGCTCGCTTGATGCCTGAGAGCTCACCCTCCATGGACTCCGTTGCTGAGCATGGCTCGTTTCCATGCCTTCATCCATGTGCAAAATACTTCGCTTACATTCTACTGCACTTGAACCATTGTGCCGAGGACATCAAGGGCTTGCACAGTTTCACGCAAGCCACGGCTCGCATTTGTGGCCTCCTCGGTGGCTTTATCCACGGTGCTCTCAATGGCCATACTCGGTTCGTTTCTCCTTTTCCATTGCTGCAAGAATGGTCGCGTACCTCGGAAACCTCCTCTTGCATCCTTGCAAACCGTTCGCCATCCATCGTGCTAGCTAGCTTGGCCTCATCCTCAAGCCACTGGTTGGTCGCCATGAAATGCACCTCCATAACCGTCAACTGTTTTCCAATGCCTTCTATTCTGTGCCACAGAATCTGCGGTCCATTTCCACACTGATCCACTGCTCCGCCCATTGCCATTCAAAGTGCATGGCATCTTGGATCCGCCCAGGCTCATGTTGTATTTCTGCCCATTGCCGCACACTTTCCAGGCCATCGGCCATCTTTAAAATGGCCCCTTCTTGAGAAAGCATTGGGCCATGCACTCCCTCCTGCAAGGCACAGAGCTCGCAGCCTTGATGCAACTTGGACATGGCCGCTTGATTCACTGCAACTTGTAGCTGTTCCTCCAATACTGCGCCCATGCTGCAGAGGGTGGCACCCGGTTGATGCTTCATGCTTTGAGTCTATTCAGCGACCGCAAATAAGGTTGCTCAGCAGGCAGCTGTGGCAGCCACGGCCCCTAAGTGTTGCAACAACAATCCCTCAGGTTGATTCTCTTCCTCGCCATGCTTTGTTGTCATCACATTGGTGCCATTTCCATTCACCTCCTGGCGTGGGTTTCGGTTTGGTGTGGGTGATGTGCTCGTTGAGGCACCCGATGAGGCATGGATGGCCTCATCTGCCATATTGCTGGTGGGCTTTGCTAGAGCGCGCATGTCTTCGGGTTTGCATTGTGGGCCCAGGCCTGCAATTGGCCGGGCGTGGAGTGGCTATGCGCATTGTGGGGATGCGGTGCCTTGTGGCTCGTGGGTGTAGTTATTGGGGGGAAGTGAGTGAGAGAAATGGAATTACAGTCTAACAACAGGTAATCACCCTTTGGGGGGTGGCCACAGCCCAGATCACGTGACAATACAACCACTGGGCCCAGCGATAATATCTCATCCCCTGATACAGTTCTTGTTACGCACATTGGCTTGGTGTGGGGGATGCCCTACTAATGGTCTCTTGGTGTGGGGGACGCCGTGCCCAAGATATGGTAATAGTTCTCCAACCAGATTATACTTCCTCCGTCCCATATTAATTGTCGTCTATGACTTTGAAACGTTGTTTCCCTATCGTGCCTGCAATTTTTTGTAATCAAATTTTCCCTAAAGTTGTTTTTGGGAGGTTGGAGTGTACCATAAAAATTTCAAGTCGATCCATTAAGTTTTGAGGATTTGGCAGTACTTTGTAGCAAGGGTCCTCTGGCCAGAAAAGGGTCGTTTCTGGACGTTGCGCCGAAAACAGCTGTTTTTGGCTGTTTTGAGGAGCACTCCTTCATGGCAGCGAAACAAACTCGTCCTTGCAAAACTATTGATGCTATTCAGAGTGGAGGTCATTAGGGTGCTTGCAAAGAGGTATGGTGATAGAAAACGTGTTTCGAATGCATTGATCGTCGAACTCGCCGTGGCTCGCACCATTAATTTAGGCTTGGTCTGGGGGATCGGAGTGACGTTTCGGACGCAAATTTTTTTGGTCAAGGCTTTTCGAGCTCTTTTGCCACTGTCAAAGCAACTGAGGGAGGTCTCCCAATCCCTTTAACTAGGAGCCGGAGATGGTAATGGCTATCACCTTGATATGGCACGAACAATTAGTGAATTGGCAATTGCCACGGGAATGGCGACATGTCCTTGTTTCGGAACTTTAGAGGATTGGGTGCAAGGGGGATGGCCACAAAAATGAATTCGGGTCTTCTAGAGTGATGGAGTCTTGCTAGGTTCCAATGGATTGTGTACCGCGCACAAGCATTTGGCACTGTATCCACAAACAATGGCAATTTTGGGGCTTCCAGCTTAGGGGCCCATGCAAGTCCCGATTCAAGCATCAACTAAGGCGAAATATCTGAGCAAGGCTACCAAACAGCCTTGGAGTGACAGAACGCACTGATCCTAGGCTTCAAGGTTGTTTACGTTGGCCTTTCCGCTCGTTGGAGTTCCGCCCATCGGAGATCGAGAAAACCGGCGATTTCTGGTATCGTCAACATTGTGACGATGGCTGCTTGAGACAAGGATAAAGTCATGTTTGAATGTGTTTGGCAAGTGCTATGCCACGTGCCAGACCCTATCCTTTGCCCCAAAGGTGGCAACCATTGGCGTTGCAACCCCTAGGCACGGGAGCGCCCCCAAACCAGGGGGGCTTGCAAGACCGCGGAAATTGAACGCGCATTTTTTGGACTGTGTCAAGGCAATTTTGGGGGCCAGCTCATAGGCCTGAGAACTAAATATTTTTTCTTGAAAATTCGAACTTAAGGGTTTTGAGACCCAATATTTCCGATTCTGACCTCCATTTGTAATTTGGATACAGTTTTCATGACGAGATTTCTCTCTCAAATAGACGACAATTAATATGGGACGGAGGAAGTATTATTATACAATATGGGAGTAGGTCGGGGTGGTCCTGCCTAGGTCCCCGTAAGGGCCTAGGTGCCTGGCGAGGTGGGTCCACAGCTCAAAGAGGGCAGGAGCCCCACACCCAAGATCCTCACGTATCATTTGGTTTCGGCGCCACTTGGTGGTGGCGCTCTACACTTCGTCTGCATGCGGAGGATGGGACAACGCCATGCAACTTTGTCACCAGCCTCCTCTTCCATGGAAGCCGAGGAGTCGGAAGAAGCAACCCGTGAGGGACAGGCCATTGAAATGGTCGAATCCGCACCCCAAGAAGGGGGACCGGTGGCAGGAGCCGGTATAGGGGAAGCAGCCCGAGAGGGCGAGGTTATGGGAGAAGCAGCCCGAGAGGACATAGCCTGAACTTCTGCAAGCCATGCACAGGTGGAAGAACAGGAAAAGCCATGGATGAGGCTGCAAAAGCTCAAGAAACGGCGTACCCAGAAGTG
Organism: Ostreobium quekettii; assembly: GCA_905146915.1. Classification (NCBI taxonomy): domain Eukaryota; kingdom Viridiplantae; phylum Chlorophyta; class Ulvophyceae; order Bryopsidales; family Ostreobiaceae; genus Ostreobium; species Ostreobium quekettii. The sequence continues at coordinate 7,085 of CAJHUC010002925.1, forward strand.
GTGGCTGCCCTTCTCCAAGCCCTAGGGGTAATGGCCCTCCTGGAGAAGATGGCCGTTTCGGCTGCCGCCAAGGTGCAGGAAACCAGCGATCGGGGAACGGCGGCCCGGATAGTGAAATTGGAGATCGCCGCGGCCTCTACTCAGAAGGAGGCAAGGCGGCATGAAGTTGCCTTTAAAAAGGCAAAAGAGCAAAGCTGCGAGGCTGCTACTAATTGAGCCTTGGTGGAAGAGCAAGTGTTCGTGTTGAGCGACTGCTTGTTAAAGCAAAAAGAGCGGGCGCATGAGGCGGAGGAGAAGATCATGCAGCCACCCAAGCAACCTGAGAGGGCACACAGTCCGATTGGGCCAAAGATGCCAATGATTCCAGAGGGGTCTGGAGAGTGGAAGACCGTCGGCCGGCCTGTGGCAAAGAGGAAGAGCCCCACACCAGGTGAGGCTCAAAAGCAGCCCGAGAGGGCACAAGCTGCAAGCCCAATGGCCCAAAAAGCAGGCCCACTGGACAAGCACGCAGACCCATCGGCCAGAACACCTGAACATCGGGTTCGATCACAGGTGCATGTCAAGACACCTCATGATGTTGAGCAGTCTAGTGGGGACTCATTGACGGAAAGTGCCCACCGAATATGTGACCCAAGCTCAGAGAGGCCGGAGAGTCCTGTGTGGAATCCGCGCATACCGGCCTTGCCGGAATGGGGTTCAGGTGGAAGTGCTCCGGTATTGGAATTCGAACTGGACACCCCAGAGCAGTACAGCAGGCCATAGAGATGCCGAGCCATATGGACTAAGTTCCACACTGAGCGGCTCAGTGACCTTGATGAAGGCTGGGAAATGGCCTCTGAAAGGTTTGGCATTCGTCTGACCACCGCACAATTGGTAAAGATACAGCGGTGGTATGGCCCCGGCATGGCAGATCATATCACCAGGGATGATCCCGACAAGAGAGAAAAGATGGCCTTTGCACTAAGGCATATCCCTGAGCCATAGATCTTTGTGATGGTAGCCGAGAGAGGCCGGACCCGGATGACCCTCACCAAAGATGGGAGGAAATCTCCGAGCTTTCTTTTTTGTCTTGTGCATCATCGTTGCCAGGGGATATGTCAAAAAGAGCGCAAGTTCATCGTATAGAAAAGGAGTAGCAGCATGCTCGTAACCGGGAATGGCTTGCTCGTGCAAAGCAGCTTGATGAGCGAAAAGTTCGTAGAGATTGTCGGCGTAGGGAGCAGAAGGCTCTTCATCCAAAAAGGGATATACAGTTAAATTCTGATAAGTATGAGCGAAAACAAGCAAGGAAACGACAACGTAAAGTTAATGTCCATCGATTCCTTTTTGCAGGCAGTAGCCAAAAGGTGCAGCGCATTGAGTCTATGAACTTGGTCAACGAGTTGGCCTGGCGGTGCAAGCCAAAGTATTTAAACAGCTTGAGAAAGCACCGGTGGACGAAGCACCCCGCGGAGCGGAGCTGACTCGGAAAATGGCCCCATGGGCAGATGAGTAGAGCGGTGAGGACAACGGGGTAAATCGTCCTGCTCGATTTGGTGTACTGCAGTAGCCTAAGAAGGCACTGCAACCTGAGAAAGTGAAGCAGCTTGAGAAAGCAGAGCAACCTAAAAGGCACCGAATGTGACGTGGCTGCTTGGGGTTTAGGCTTATTTGATATTTCTGGAGTGAGAATTACGTAATTGGGTAAATCGATGTGTGTTATTTAGAGCTTCTTGGTTCCAACGAGCTTTTAAACGCCCGATTCCGTTGAGAAACGGTGAAGATATGGCCTCCTGAAGTCGTAGTACTTAGGGCTAGGGGGGTCGGGTGTTCGATGCTTGGAATTAGAGGACATTAGGTCGATCGTACGTGAACGGTGGACGGTGACGATGTGCCTGAACGTGCACCTGACTTGTCTTGTCTTGATGTGATAGCAATGGACCCGCAATCGGGCATCGCACATGCGGATTTGTGCGCGCGTGCTGTGAATCGTGTAACCGTTTTGGCCCAGTCTCTGGCCTCCTGCGAGCCAGCGAACCACCGCCTCGCTGCGCCGCCACCTCTCACCGACAGCAGGCCCCGGGGATCGATCCCCTTCGAGCATTGGGCCCACCGCGCGACCGCCGATACGTCTGCCCCGGAAACGCCCACCATCCAAGGTGGAGAGGCCAGCCGACCTCCAACGGCTGAGCTGCAGGGCAGGGCGACCCCAGAGCCTCCGGAAACCAGCGGCTGCCGACGGGCCGCAACACCGAAGAAAATTCCAGGCACTTCAGCTAGTCCCATTCCTCAAGAGAGGAAGGAGATGTATGTTGTTGTAAAGTGGCAAAAGGAAGCCAAAGAAAAATCTGCTATGGAAAAGACAAGGGCAGAGGCTGACAAGACAGCCCAACTGCTGGCAGCAATAGGCAAGGAAGAATATGCTGAATTTCTGAAGTTCAAGGAATCGCAGCGTATCCGCCAGCAGGCCCAAATCCCCCATCAAAGGGAGAGCAGTGCAGGTTAGGAAACCCAGGAGAGCAAATATACAATGGGTAAGCTTGACCCTGCCTTCCAATAGCAGTAGTAGTAGCGGCGAGAGCCATACCGGGTGCAAGAGTCCCGAGGGGCGCCAAGAGGCCCTACCACAAAGGTGCACCTACCAGCGGTGCAAGATATCCATGGGTGTTGGGACACCCTGGGGGCCTTTCATGACCAATATGGGGGTGTGTACTACAAGGGGTACTACCACCCGATCAGAGGAAAGGCACCTTATAGGGCCTCTGTCCCCCTGGATGCACTCCGGAGAATACTGACACAGCTGCGCGCTCTCTTGGAGGCACATCAGAAGGTTCTGAAGATCCAAGTACCATATATTCAGCAAGCAGCCAAAGAATGGCAGGCCGTCTAGAGGACGGGCAGGAAGATCCCCCATTAGGGAGTACAACCTGTGCAAATTGTTTCAAGAGTGCCAATTTCACAAGCATCTTGAGCAGCTCAGCCACCTGCCCAGCCCTTCAGAATGGGAAGGTCAAGGCCAGGAGTAGTGCAGCCATAGCTTCCTACAACACAGCAAAAGATTGAGAGGTTGTAGGCTTTGTCTCTATTTGGTCCTGAACAGCAGGGGTATGCTGCGCAACCACAACCACTTGTTTTCTCTGGATAGCAGCAGCCACACATGGCACAATAGGCACAACAAGGGCTGTAGTTTCAGCTGCTTTTGCAAGCCCCAACGCAGCCACATTCGGTACAACAGTACGGCGGGCCCTCAATGGTGCAACCGCAGCAGCCCGTGGTGGAGCCCACTCAACCGCAACTGCTAGCAATAACGGGAGTAGTTCAACAATGGCAAGTAGTGAAGTCAGGGCCAATGCAGCAATTGGCACCATGGCAGCCCACCGGTCCACCTCAACAGTACAGTGACCCTTCTCTGTTCCAGTAGCCTACGGAACCAGAAGAAGAGGAGGGGTTGTTGTTTGGTGGACCACACTACATGAAGGCCCCTGAGCCACCGCATCAAGAGCGCGTTGCCTCCACAAAGAGGGACTCCTGCAGCGATACCACCACCCACGCCACCGACTACACCGTGTTCTGGTTACTTGGGGTTGGGTCAGGGGTACGTGACAGCTGCAAGGGAGGTGCCATTTGCTCTAGTTTACATGCATCCCAAGAGGGAACTGCAGGTGAGCATGCCGAAGATGAATAGTCAGGGCATTAAACCCCCAAAATAGAATGAAGACAAGTAGGCTTTGATTAACTTAGTCAAAGCCGGCTTGTCTTCATTGCCAAATTGGCAAATGTAGCCACCGTAGCCTATTCAGCATGTGCCATGCCAAATCATCATGTTTGTACAAGAAGCAACGGTCTATGCAAACTACATGTGAAACTGCGGTTAACAACACTGAACAAAACATCATCACAATTTTAAACATAGTCATTGTGTTGCTTCTTCCACCCGTTGCTGTAAGACCAGGTGTAATTAGGATCACAACACCATGTAGCACATTAGTTCCATATCTTCTTTCCCCCATCCAGCTCTATCTAGGCCCTTCATAGCCTCTTCCAAAGTGGAGTGCTTGCAAACTTCTTGTATACATGGCAGCCCCTATTCCATCCGCCCCTATAAGGCAGCCACACATTGTGCTTTAGTATCAGTTTTCCTATCCCCACACCCATGTGATATTACAGATGCAGCCAATAACTGGCACAGAATGGGCAACAAGTCATGCCATCGGCAGCCACCCCTAAATGATGACTACTCTGCAACCCTTTTCCATCCCATCCCATATAGAATGGTGAAGATGATCCCAGCAAATTTAATTTGGTGAAAAGAATCGCCTTCTACACAGCCATTGACATTATCTAGTTGGGCATCCACTCAACTTGTTAATCAGCAATTCTGTCTGGGAGAGATGTTCTTTTTGATAGAACACAATACATACCCTGCTTTTGCAAGTCACACTCTAAAAAGCAAGGGTAGAAAACACATGCAAGGTACATGGAACAGCCCGTCGGGCACATCAACTTGGGTGACCACCAACTCCAAGTAGGACTTGATGAAAATAATATCATCAATTGGGCAGCCCTTCACAGCCTCCTCTAAAGTCGGGTGCTTGACAAATTCCATGCCGGAGGTTGTGGTGGCAGCCTCCCGTCCGCCATGCCCAAGCACCATGACAGCATATTGATCTCTTCTCAGAGGGATCCAGATCAACAACATTGCGCAAGGCCCAAATTGCAGTAGGCAACTCCCTTGCGATTGGTGGCCGCTCGCATCCCCAACTTTTCTTGCATACATGGCAGTTTTACACCTGTAAGGGTGCTTCCAAATGACAGGGGGACTGCGCAACATGCATGAAAGCGACGGTATCTGTATACCCAGGTTGGTAATGGAAATCTACGGTTTTTAGCAATCTGCTTTCTGAGAGACAGATTCAGAAATGGTCTTTAGCTAGATACCATCAAAACATTCTTGCAACTTTGGCTACAACAGGTTGCATTTGCACACAACGCCCTTCCCCACCAGGCTGTGCTGTCTGATATGATGGATGCATATGCCAACTAAATGAACTCATACACGTAACACAATCGCTGCGCAGATTGTAGAATATCAACAAGGGCTCCACCCTACAACAATGAACTGCCATCCAATTACTTGGGAAGCATGGATCTAAGTCCTGATGTGTGCCAATTGTACAATGCAAGGGTCCCAAGAGCTTTTCCTACAAGACTATGCATCCTTTGCTCTTTCATCACTGTGGTAGAGAGCAAGGCGGTATTTTGTGACTATAGAGCACGTAGGCATTCCCAATCAACAATAGTAGGCACCATGTAGCTATTGGCATGAGGACCAAGCAATATAACTTATAGACAACCACCCCTGTCACCCTTTTGTTTATAGATTCAACCCAGTAGCAGCCTTCCAACGTCCCTCTCTCTAAAGCTTTTCAACTAACCAATAGGGCAGCATTCCTTTGGGATTCTTCAATCAGCTTGTCTACTCAATTCGTGTTGAGTTTTTGCATCCAATTGGGAAAGTTGAGCACATGCTTAATAAGCATAATATGCACACACATGGTAAAACACTTTGTTGTTGTCATGAGATTGACTAGACTAATATGGGATCAACTTCTACTAATCTCCAATCGCCTTGCACGATGGCCCCAAACCCAGCCCCCACATTTTCAAGATCTTCACTTTACAAATCAAGAGAATGCAAATAGACTGAATGTGTTGGAAGCCAAGCCAACGGTGGCAAAAGGATAGAAGTAGCCAGCACAGCCAACAATAATCGCCAAGTGCTCGGCGCCCCTAGGTGCTAGTGACGCCTGGGCGCTGGCTAGAGGTGGCCTCTTCTGTCCGTCCACAACAGAATTTGGTTAGCTCCATTAAAATTCCGTACATTCAACAGAATCCATGAGCGGGCCACAAAGAGAAAAAGTGTTTTACAGAAACGGGCGGGGCCATACTGACATCAACATAGACGGCTACAAATATCCACACAGCCTTCCAGAATGGAACCATGTGTTACGGAATCCGTGCCGCCGTCTACGGATGACAGGCCCCCATAACAGAACTGCTAACTGGACCACAGAGGTCGACAGAATTCCATCAAATCTTACGGAGCAACACAGACCTATCAAACATACTGAACCCCAGTACAGAAATTCCAACGTCGTTCCATTGAAATTTTGTAAGATGGGCAATCCCAAAGGCCTGTACTTTGGGAAAGGTGACGGATAACAACAACAGAGCGGGTCCCGTTCCCAGACCGGATGGCCAAACGCCTGGTTGAGTGTGCAACGGGTATGCATGGCAGACGTGGGTTGCGATTGCCTGGGTCTTTGATGGATTTGGTAGTGCACACTTATGGTGTAAAGCACAAGGGGTAGTGTGTTTCCTTGGTTATTATTGTCTGGGATGTACAATAAATATTAAAGAACAACCTCATCTCTTAGTAGAACTTACTAGGAACCCATAGGTGTTTGAATCAAACCATTCGGGTTAGCGGTAGTGGAGATATAGCTATTAGAAATTCTAGTACTTAAGGGCACCTCTGCAACCGTACTGGGGGATGAGATACTATCGATACGCTGCATTGTCATGTGATGCGGGGCACGCCAAAGGGTGGCCCCAATGCCCAACGATTATAACTCTTGCCGACCACTCGCCTCCGCGCGACTGCACCCGCGAGCCGCACCGGCGTCGCGCACCCACTGCCGCCCTGCGCCTGGCCAATTGCAGGTTTGGGCCCACACTGCGCACCCCGAAGGAGCGAGCGCCCCAGACCGCTCACTGGTCATCCGGCGGAGGAGGCCATGCCAGCCGCATTGGGCACCGCGGCGGGCACATCGCCCGCACATCGAGCCGAAAACCACGCTAGTGGTTTCGGAGCTGGCAGACGCTGAAGGCAGAAGCACGCCACGTGGCACATGAGAGCCAAGGGGACCCGGCCCAATGGCGGGAGGGCCCCCCATTCGCGAGAGATCCAAGGAAACAGCCGGCCAGGTGGGCGCCTCACGGCGCCGCCTGAATCGGCCGGGGAATCCAAACCGGACGGAGCACCTGACCCTGTGGAGGGGGGGGCAAGCTACAGCTTCTCGCCCCTAGCCCGATGGCAGGGGACGTTGGCTTGTGAATCCGCGCGCCGAGCCCGACGGCGGGAGGTGCATTCCGCGACATTGGACCACCGGAACGGGGAATCGGAGGACACTGCTTGCGCGGGGCATCCGGGCCTGGCGGCGGGGGTTGTGGTCCGCAGACCCGCGCGGTGAATTGGTGGTGGGGGACGTAGGCCGGCGGGTGCCAGGCCCGTGGAGGGGCGCAGTGAGCGGAGTGAACGGGTGGAGGGGGCACCCGGGGTCACAGGGGTTGATGCAGGTGTGACTGGACCCCTCCGAGTGACGTGACGGGGGGAAGCTGTGGGAATCGCCCACGCCGTGTACTGCCTGTGGGGGGGGTTCCCGAGTAGCGACCTCCGAGAGGGGGGCGGCGCTGAGTAGCGACCTGCCAGGCCCTGCAAGTGAACTGTGCCTCGTCCTGTGACTCTGCGTTGGACTGGATCCGGGAGGAAGGTGATTCCCACTACAGGGAGCCTCCTGGGAAGTTTTTGCCTATATAAGCACTCTACAGGAGCAGTTGGGAGGTCCATAGACCCTCTCAGTGGGTGGAGAGCAGTTCTCTACGCCAAACTTGGAGTAGCTAAGGGGTCTATAAAACCTCTCAACGGGTGGAGAGCAGCTGCCAACGACTCGACTGGAGTAGTTGGGGGGTTGTTTGCCCCTCAGCAGGTGGAGAGCAGCTTCCTAGAGGACTCCACTGGAGTAGCTGAGGGGGTTGATTGCCTCTCAGCGGGTGGAGAGCAGTTCTCTATGACTGGAGCTGACAACCCCTACATCTGCCCTACCACATATTGCGGAGTACGACAGCTCCCCAAGAGGCTTAGTAGGGTGCCCGAACACTAGAGCCTGATCTACAGAGGCCAGTAGGGTGCCAGTGCACCAGGCCCAGGTCCCTCCGAGCAGGCCAGTGTTAGATTAGGGGGCCATCCAACTCCAATAAGGCAATAGGCCAGGAGATTGGGGCAAAGGGTTGAGAGTCACAGAGTGTACCTGACCAACCTAGACCGTTGTGAAGGGTTATCCCCGCCTAGGGAATCCTGCTTGAGGGGTGAACCTAGGTTAAAGCCGGCGGGAGCCCCACACGGTGTGTGGGGGTGCGACTAGGAATGGGATAAATAGGACATGAACCAGCTTGCACCTTACATAGCCCCATGGATGGCGGTCTGAGTGGGAGCTCTTGGTGCCTATCACTCGCGATAAAGGGCATTAGGGGAGCGGCCTATAGTCGCTGTGCAAACACCCCTCTTGTTCCGAGCTGAGACCAGTGGCCCCCGAGCTGCCATCCGAGCGAAGGGTGGCGGAGGGTTTTGAGTGGGCTGGGAAGTGAGGCAGTTGTGTGGCCGTTCCCGGGTAGTCCTCCCTGGGCACAAGGGACAAGGAAGGTTCAGTTTTAATCAGCCGGTGGCATTCCTGGGGGTGTGGCAGGGAAGCCTCTCTTATGAGGGGTGAGTAAAATACTCCTTGAGTATTCTTAAATTCCCTGTTGCTAACCTAGGAAGAAACTGGTTGTAAAGACTGTTCTGAAACTGTTATGGTGAAGCCACTTAATACCTTGTTAGTTGGGGAAATATAGTACTCACTGACTTGGATACGTCATTTGGTGGATCCTAGGGCTTACTCTGAGCGAGTAGAGACTACGTACCAGGTAGCCCTGGTATTGGAGGCTTCCAAAAAGCCTTTGACTACGGTCTACGCTCAGTTTATTCAGTTCAGTCAGCACCATCAATTCTCAGTCAGTCATCATTCAGTCTTCATCAGTTTTGCTGGGATTATTGGGGATTCTTTCTGCATTCATTATTGTACTTTGTACTTCTGCTGTTTTTGCATGAGTGAGCAGCTATGGCAGATAGATGGGATCCATTGGCATTTACGCGGTCGGAGATGGAGGAGGATATGGGTCCTGAGGCTGTTCTCTTTGTGTCTCACCCTACAGCAATGACTTGTACGTATTTGAGGCAGCTGATGATGCACAGCTACGGCCTCAATCCCCTTTGCATACTGGTATTTTATCCATGGAGAAGTATGCAGATCGTATCGCATCAGGGACACAGGCAAGTACCAGTATCCAGCATGACTCGCCAGAATTGCGGAGTCAGTGGACATTCTCTTAGCCACACAAACAGACGTTGCCTGACCACACAATCGCGCTGTGCACATTTCGTATTAGGCCACATGGGCTACCAGTACTTACTGGAGAGCACGGACAGGACTGTGTGCCCTCGCCATGCACGTGCACAGTTCATATCAGGCCACATGGACCACCAATATCTACTGGAGAGCGAGGGCAGGATTTATTGTCCTCACCGTTCGTAGTTTGTATCCGGCCACGTGAGCCACCAATGTTTACTGGAGAGCGAGGACAGGACTTTGTGTCCTGGCTCAGCACAGTGGATGATTATTTGGATGCAGGGGCATGTTCTAAGCAGCAGGCGATCGTCTATGTTATATTGTTGCTGGCAGGTGATGCACGAGTTTGGTGGGATGCAGAGTGCATCTCACATGGAAATAAAAGGCCAGAGTCACTTGAGGAGTTGAAGAGGATGTTGAGGGCACATTTTGATACCCCTATCAGGGAGAGTCGTGCCAGGACTAAGCTCCTCAAGTTGTCATAAAAAAAGGGAGAAAATTCGTGTGCATACATGGCACGAACAAAATCCTTGCTATACAGGGTCCGTGGATTTCATGAGAAAACGGCTTTGCATGTATGGATTCATGGCTTACGGGAGCCTTTTCGCTTTGAGGTTATCAAGGCTGCCCCTAAGACTCTAGCCAAGGTAGAAATTTTGGTCGTATGCATGGAAGATGTGTTCAGTGGCAAGGCTGACAGCGACCAGCAGAGCAAGAAAAGCAGACAAAGTAAAAATGCAAGAAAAGTTGGCAGAATTTGGAGAAAAAAAGATCAAACTCCACGACATCACCATATAGACGGATCTCATAGCGGGCATGGGCAAACTGAAAGACCACATCCCTCTCTATCGACTGGTCCATATTTCCACCCGGGATACCAATCTAGAGAGTCTGGCCAGAGTGGATGCGGGAGATTTCAGAGGAAGCCCAGGGTGGCTGTAATGGCCACCAGCAAAGCATTACGGACTATGGCCGATCGGATGGATCGGGAGGCGGAACAGCAATCCGCCGTGTTGGATGGATGCTTCCCAACAGTTGTGGCAGGGAGACTATCTTGCCCCCGCTCCGGCCAGTCAGGAAAGCGTCTGGGACGTCTAGTTCAAGCCTGCCAGAGAGCTTGGACAATTTGTGCAGTGTACCCTAGTAAGTGGCAACAAAAGCGTCAACAGAAGTCAAAGAAGTGGAGGCACGGGGTGGAACGGAGGCGTCAACGCCGCAAACGCCATACTGAGGGGAAAGTAGCTTCAGGGAAAGCACAGAATGTTGGGGTGCCTAAAAAGGCAGATGAGTTCCTGTCAGACATGGCGGGAGCCCCCAAGTGCAGGATTCAGAGGAGTGAAGCTCTTGTAGCACCCAATACTGCGAGCGGATCAGGCTCAGGGTCTACAGGCCAGGATCACTGGCTCCTGATTGTGAGAGCAGTGATAAATGACACACCTGTATCTGCACTAGTGGATTCGGGTGCCACTCACTCGTTTGTGAGTGAGCATTTGAAAACTCGCCCACCATTGGATTTCATAGGTGCATACTCCTCATTGGAGTTAGCCAACAACGATACCATAGTGTCGACTGGCATTGCACCTGATGTGCTGGTATGTATCGGATGCATGTCCAGCAGGGTGTCTTTCACTACGGTGCCTATGATGGAGGGCATCCAGGTTATTCTCAGTCAAGATTGGTTGGACGCAGTCAACCCGTTGATCGATTGGAGAACGAATTCCTTGGTATTCAGATATGGTGATGGATTGGAAGTGGTACAAGGAATTAAGGCACCTGACATTGCCTCGTGCAACATCGTTGACCGTGGGTTGTCTGGTCTTTAGCACACTTTCCACTCTCTCGGAAAGGATACCTCCGACCCCAATATTATGAGGGGTGATTCATACGCTCGGTTGTGTTCCCCATCATTTTGGGAACCACCTTTATCGGTGCACGAGTGGTCACACATGCCGGATCGTCGTATATCGACTAGTCATGACTCACCGAGGGCGGTTGCGTCTCCCCAGGGGGGGGTACCTTCAATTTTTCCAAATGATACCTCGAATATTCTGGAAAGATCCAAAGCCATGCACGGGAAGAAGGTCAAGGTGGCTGGACAAGTAGTCAGCCAGCATGTACATTTTAAAATCGATTTCATGTCTATGCGCCAAGCGGCTAAAAGGGCAAACAAAAGCGACATTCCGATGTTCCTGTGCCTTTTGCGGCCTACAGTTCTGCCAAAGGAGAAAACGAAAAAGAGCAAGGCCAAGGCCGGTGTGGCAAAGGGCCAAACTAAAAGAGAGAGGCGCCGGGTTATGAAGGAAACCGGGCCTGTAAAAACCGAGGTACCGATCGCGGAAGTGATTCATAAAAAAGTGCAAGAAGCCAAACCAGCTGTCCGGGATGAACTAAAAGGAATCTTGGAGGAGTATAAAGACATATTCCCGGACAAGCTACCCTATGGACCACCACCCAAGAGAATAGTGGACTATGAGATTGAGACGGATTCAGGAGAACCACCACCTCACAAAAGCCCATACAGGTTGAGTGTGGCTAAGTTGGACGAGCTCAAATGCCATATTAATAATCTCCTTGACCAGGGGTGGATTCGACCTAGCACGAGCCCGTACGGAGTGCCAGTGCTATTCATTCTAAAGAAGGATGGCAAGTGGCGGCTTTGCATCGATTATCGGGCCTTGAATAAAATCACTACCAAAAACCGGTATCCTCTCCCGAAAGTGGATGAGCTCATGGATCGTTTCCACGGAGCGCAGTATTTTACTAAAATCGATTTGGCCTCAGGATATGACCAGATACGGGTGAAGGAGGCTGATATCCACAAAACTGCCTTCGTGTCGAGATATGGCTCATTTGAGTACACGGTCATGCCCTTAGGGCTATGCAATGCGCCGGTCACATTTTAGCGGATTATGAACCATCTACTCCAAGATGGCCTTGACAAATTTGTGCTTGTCTTCCTGAACGACATTTTGATATATAGTCATACCAAGGAAGAGCATTTGCAGCACATAAAGGCGGTACTGGATAGACTTCGGTCGGAGAAGTTTTTCGGGCGACTTCCAAAGTGCGACTTCTTCAGAACCAAGGTAGAGTACCTTGGCTTTGACGTTGGGAAGGATGGTATCAAGCATCGCTGTCAAAGGTCAGGGCTATTCTGGATTGGCCTACACCGGAGACTGTCACAGACGTGAGGTCTTTCTTGGGGCTCTGCAGTTTTTACAGAAAGTTCATCCGATGGTTTAGTGAGATCGCAACCCCAATGACGGATCTCACAAAGAAGAATGTACCTTGGGTTTGGGGTGACCAAGAGGAAAAAGCATTCAACGGGCTTAAGAAGGCCATGGTCACCATCCCGGTTCTCCAGCTACCCGACTTTGAGAAGGAGTTCACCGTCACCACAAATGCTTCAGAGGTGTCGGTTGGTGCAATCTTGCAGCAGAATTTTGGCTCCGGATTGCAGCCAATCTGCTATGAGAGCAGGAAGCTAAACCCTGCTGAGACAAGATACAATGCATACGAGCGGGAGCTATTGGGGATTGTGTGGTCCGTGGGGAAGTGGCGGCACTACCTTGCCAATCGTCACTTCACCGTCCAGACCGACCATGACTCGTTAAGGAACCTGGCAAATCAGCCTTCAATGAACAAGTGGATTTGGAAGTGGGTTCAGGTTCTTCAGGGGTACGATTGTGACCTGGTCCATATACCAAGAAAGAAAAACCCTGGAGACTTCCTCTCACGCAGAAGTCTAAGGGACGTGCAGGAGATGGTCCACGTCCGAGAGGAAGAAGAGTCATTGATCAAAAGGCTACTACTTGGAGAGGACAAGTCTGACGATGGGATCCAACGAAAATTGGATCAAGTTTTTGCAAAGAGCAGACCGGAGGTGACCCAAGCCGCGGGTCAAGAGGACGAGTTGGGACCTTCACTTTTTTGTCGCCAGGTCCCGCATTTCATTGGCGAAAAGTATGAGAGAGGGGATCAAAAAGTGCATACAAGAGGATACACATTGGGCGGATATCATTTCCCAATTTGAATCTGCCCAGGACAATGCGTTGATGATTGGAGATCGATCCTTCCGGATTATAGGAGGATTACTGGAAGTGAGAGACAGCGATAAACCCAGAAGACACAGTAGAGGTGGCCACTCAAAGATGCCACCCGGTCCGTTAAGTCCGGTTCGTTAATTTTTATCAGCTGTCCGTTAAATTCCGTTTAAGAAAAAGGGAGAAAAATTCAGAAAAAACGAAAAAAATCCAAAAAAATCCAAAAAAAAACCCAAAAATCACAACAACTGCGGCTAGTTGAAAATCTAGTATGCATAAGTTGAAATAAAATACAAACATACTCTCTAATAGCGAATTCCATAAACTATAAGTATGAATAAAACCCAAAAATCCCAAAAAAATCCAAAAATCCGTTAATTTTTGGTTAATTTTTGTCTTTTTTTGTTATTTTCCGTTAATTAACGGAAAATTAACGGAAATTAACCTCTGTCCGCTATTAACGGATCCGGGTGGCCACCTCTAAGATACAGTGGCGGCTGGTAGAGCCAGATATCCCAGGCATCAACAAGCACATCATGAGGGAACTGCACAAGGTCCCTTTTTCAGGACATTTGGGCTACCACAAAACGTTAAAGAATATTCAGAAGATTTTCTACTAGCTTGAGCACACCCTGGATATTTGGGACTTTGTGATGGGATACCCAGTTTGCCAGTAGGAGAAGGTCATTCACCATGTCTCCGCTGGACTTTTGCAGTTATTAAAACTCCCAGAACAGAAGTGGGCTGACGTCAATTTGGATTTCATAATGGGTATACCAAAGTCAGAAGCTGGGAGCGACGGGATACTCACAGTGTTAGATCGGGCCACAAAGATACTGCATCTGGTGCCTGTCAAGTAGACTATCACCATTGCTGATACAGCCCGACTCTACTGGACCACTGTGGGAAAGCTGCACGGAATCCCTCGTTCCATTGTGAGTGATAGAGACCCACACTTTGTGTCCAAGTTTTGGTGGGAGCTGTGGAATATTCTGGGGAGTTCATTGAGGATGTCCAGCACCTACCACCCCCAGACAGATGGTCAAACAGAAGAGATGAATAGGGTGGTGGAGATGGTTTTACACTGCACTCTACACGCCGGGCAGGATGGATTGAGCTGGGAGTGGCTGTTGTCCACCATTGAGTTTGTGATCAACAACAATCCAATGCAGGCAACCGGGTACATGCCATTTTACTTGAACTACGGCTTCCATCTGTGTACTCTGGCAGATCTCATCCGCGACAGTGACTCTACTCTCATTGAGGGAGTCAACCAGTTCGTAGAGCGGATGAAGAGGAATTTCTCAATGGCAGTCAAATTTCTGAACCGGGCTCAGGATCGCATGAAGGCACAAGCCGACCAGAAAAGAAGGGAACAACGGTTCAGTAGTGGGGATTAAGTGCTGCTCTTAACAGAACACCTCAACTTGAAGAATGCACTGATCCATAGGCTAAAGAAGAGGTTCATTGGCCCATTCTTCATTGTTCGTCCAGTGGGACAGGTGGCCTACGAACTTCATCTTCCAAAAATGTGCAAAATACACAATGTGTTCCACGTCAGCTTGTTACGTCCTTTCAGGACCAGTTCAAGAATGCGACCACTACATCTGGTCAGGTGGAGGAGATTGAGCCTGAAGATGATGAGCCATACGATGTTGAGAGATTACTGCGTTGGCGGTGGACCAGTCCCAGTACCAAGTGGCAGAAAGAGTATTTGGTCCATTGGAAGGACTATTCATTGGATGATGCCTCTTGGACTCCTGAGGAGAACTTTACCTACCAGGTGGAGCTTAAGAAAATGATCAAGAGGGACATACCAGTAGAGGATAATTAAGGCCACTGGTTAGCCTGACGTTTCGAGTGCGAAAATACCCCCAGGGGGGAGCACTGTGGTGTAAAGCACAGGGGGTAGTGTGTTTCCTTGGTTATGGGTATCTGGGAAGTACAATAAACATTAAAGAACAATCTCATCTCTGAGTAGAAGTTACTAGGAACCCATAGGTGTTTGAATCAGACCATTCGGGTTAGCGGTAGTGGAGATATAGCTATTAGAAGTTCTAGTACTTAGGGGAACCTCCGCAACCGTACTGGGGGATGAGATACTATCGATACGCTGCATTGTCACGTGATGTGGGGCATGCCAAAGGGTGGCCCCAATGCCCGACGATTGTCACTCTTGCCGACCACTCGCCTCCGCGCAGCTGCACCCGCGAGCCGCACCGACGTCGCGCACCCACTGCGCACCCACTGCGCGCCGCCCCGCGCCTGGCCGATTGCAGGCTTGGGCCCACACTGCGCACCCCAAAAGAGCGAGTGCCCCGGACCGCTCGCCGGTCATCCAGTGGAGGAGGCCATTCCGGCCGCATTGGGCACCGCGGCGGGTACATTGTCCTCACATCAAGCTGAAAACCACGCCAACACTGCTCACGCCCGTGGCACATTCATGTGCCCCTTCAAATCGTTGTTGTCAATCACGCAGACAGAATGTATGCCCAAAGCGTTCCCAAGCCCAGTACATTCGATTGGCTGGTATGTGATCATCACATTGTGATGTGACGCCCTTGGCATACCCCATGGGGTATGTGAGGTGCTGCGTCAGGGCCACCCCCCGCCAATTGCCCCCATGGCGTCGGTACCCTCAGGTGAGTGGGGTGCCGCTGGTGATGGCATCAGTGGGGTGGGGGGATTGCTATTCTGCTCAGCTGGAGTACCAGCCGCGGCTTGGCCGGGAAAGAGCCACTGTTGCTGGGTCCGTGGTGTGCATGGGCAGTTGTTGCTTCTCCGAGATCATGTCGGGTTGGGGCGGGGGGATTGCTGTTGTGCTCGGCTAGAGTACCGGTCGCTACTTGGCCGGGAAAGGGCTGTTGTTTTGTGAAGTAAAAAGAAGCATAGAAGGAGCATGGGAGCACGCACCAGGATATGGAGGCGTCCAATTGAGCGCAAGAAGTCCAAGATATCATCGAAGACTACATCAAAGTCCAAGGCATCAGATGACGAACCATGACAAATTTTGTTATAGTTGCTGCGAGTGAACGTGTGCATTTGGCAAAAGATTACTAGCCATTCATTACCGCAGCGAGTACCGACTGTGGGTTGGCTGGGAAAATACAGCGGGGGATTGCCGTGGGGCCCAGGGTGTGTTTATGTACATAGTCTAGCGTTTGCAAGGGATGGCCGGGAAAGAACAACGGGTTGTGTCCCCTGTCTGGCAAGGAGTACCGGCCGTGGGTTAACTGGGAAAAAGCAATGGGGGACTGCCTTTGGGCCCAGGGTGTGTTTCTGTACGTAGTCTAGCGTTTGCAAGGGATGGCCGGGAAAGAACAATGGGTTGCGTCCCCGGTCTAGCAAGGAGTACCAGCCGAGCAGACGTGGCCGCTCAGCTTTTTTTCTGTTATTTTCTGTCCGTATTTTTTTTCAAGACAAAAAATCCGTCCGTCACTTTTCTGTTGTTTTGCCGGGGCCGGTTTTCTGTTGCCGTTCATACCACGTCAGCTTCCAGTTTTTTGGCTCTGGAGCTGTCCGTCAAGGGGGTGTTTGCAGCCACCAATTTCTGTAAAGATGTTTTTTTCCGTTGCCTTTCCTGGCATTCCGTTGCCATCCGTCATGGACTTTGAGATTCTGGAAGCTTGTCGCGAATAGAGGCGTATCGAATCGCTGCCAATACTTGGCTGGAGGCAAAGACAGACAATAATACAGAACACATTATCAATGCAAGGATTATAACCCATAAGTGGCTTAGTCTCAGCAAAGAGGGATCGCTGCCGGTACTGGGCTGGAGGCAGCACACACACAGAACACATCATCCCGGCATACTATAAATCATAAGTGCGGGCCCTTCCCGGTAGCGATCGCTGCCAGTACTTGGCTGGAGGTAGCACACACACAGAACAAGACACAACTCCAGCAGCTCAGCCGACATGTCCTCCATCACGGCATCCACCGACACGAACTTCTCCCTGATGGGTTTTAGTACGGTTATGTAGGACCCTAGGGTAGCCTTCCAGGCGTATACTGCACACACACCATGCAATTCATCAGCACTGCTTCTGACCTTATTATATGTATTTGAATATGTAAACGACACCACAGTGAGAAACAGTACACAACACCAACAACAACATCGCTGAGTGATTAGCAACGATCGCTCACCGGTGGGGTCCATCAAAGCCAAAAAGACCATTTGCCAGACCCACGTGGAGTCGCTGAGGGCCTCTTCCAGCTTCCACAGCATGTCATTGCAGAATGGCACCAACCCACTATATGGCCCCTTACTATCCTGGTCACCGATTTTGTAAAGGAAACGCCGGAAGTGCATCAACTTGGTGAGAGCCTTGGAGCCCGTGGGGTATGCCTCCGCCTCCAGCCTCTTATAGCACCTCTTGATAGATGCCAACATTGGGAGGAGGGCCTCCAGGTAGCCCCATTGTGTAATCTCGATGGGATTATCGTATTCGGGGTGCAGCCCAAACCATCTGTCGATGGCCTTCCTCAGGCGCACAGCCCTTTGCAGCATAAAAAATGTACTATTCCATCGAGTGTCCACAGACCTCACCAGCTGGAGTACCCTCCGCAGGTTGGGCCTCCTGCCACCTTCACCCGACTCATCGGAGGGCACCTCTGATGCAGACACCCCTTCCTCATCACTAGAAACTACATTATTACCCTCCCTTATTATTTCCACTTGCAGCCTTCGCAGCTCAGCTGTGGCTTTTGCGCTGGCACGTATGTGGTTCACCAGCGTGGAGACCCTGCCATCGTAAGGACACATGCACACTGCTGATGAAACAATTCCGAAACAGCAGCTGCAGCAGTTGCAGCACACACAAATAACCACCAACATATATGCACGCATAGCAACACATACACAAAGACACACCAGCATCATAGCTTACCGGTCTATTGCACTACAAAGCTTTTGGCAGCCTTCGGTATGGGTGGCGCGGACGCGTAGGTTGGTCAGGCCATGGGTCACGACGTTGTGGAGCATGTGGCAGGCACAGCGTGACCAATCTGCCATGCCGCCTCTAGGTTGCTCCCCAACCTCATGTGCTGCCAGCTACCCCCTAATAGCCCGCCTGACGTTGCTCCCAGCGTCCGTGACAAAGGACGGCCACCAGCCGGTCATCCCATACTTCTCCAGCTCCTTGCGGGCCAGGTCCACCACCACTGCATACACAAACACATTGTGACAAGCAACAAACCACTCGACCAGCTGGTACTTGGGCAGTCACTGCTGCCCATTCACCCATCATCCCATACTTCTCCAGCTCCTTGCGGGCCAGGTCCACCACCACTGCATACAAAAACTGCTTGGGACAAGCAACAAAGGCGAATATCACAAATAACAAACAACATGACCAGCTGCCAGTTGGGTAGTCACTGCTACCCATTCGCTGCACAGCCTCTCACCTTCAGCCGTGATGCTCTCCGCCTCCACAGGCACTGACCCCATGCACCTGCTCCGCAACCGCCACTGGCGGTTGGCATGGCCGTCATGCTGGTGCGTCTCCTCCACCCAGTGCATGGTCATTAAAAATACTCTCGCCGCGTGCGAGAGCGCCAAAGGTCGCAGGTGAAGGCTGGCCGCACCTTATTCCACTCCTCCATCCCCCGGAGCTTCTGCACCGCCTGGCGGTGCATGGATGCCACCTGCCATAACAACAAAGACACTATTTTCAGGCTGACAACCAACATAGTTGTGTGTTGCGGACTGTATCACATGGACACCATGGGACAACAGAACATATTGCACACAATGCATGCGACGACGTGGTAACAGCGGACCTCGTTGGTGATGGCCTTCCGGCTGAAGGAGGGGCAGCGGCCGTTGAGTGCCTTGCACATGCGGCGGAAGTTTGGAGACTCAACAGCGGATAGTTGAATGCTATCCGCTGCGATCCAGCGGGTGATCGCTGACCGCATTTGCTGCCACGGGGCGGTTCCTGTGGCAAAGGCCTCCTGCTGCATGTAATGTGCCGCTCCCACCTCACGGCCCTCCTCAGCCGTCCGCGCAAGAAACTCAGCCATGGGAAAAGCGACACCATCCGCCCGTGCTTTGTCTGCCAGCTCCACGGCAACGGACAGCGTCCGTCGCGTGACCTTGTGGTGCCCCATATGCTTTTCCGCAGTCGAGAAGGATGACGACTTGAAGGAAATCCCTTTGCCGCATATGCGGCAAATGATCTTGCTGTGGTCGTCTTCCTTCCCGTAACACTGTCGTATCTTGCAAGGATGCCAGGCCGCCCCTCCTCTTCCACATACAATGGCTTCACCCACCGGCTGCCACTCTGCCCAGGCCCCAATGGTGGGGCCACACACCTATTGCTGCCAGAGGCAACCCCCACCCCACCCCCTCCCTCCGTTCGGGCCCGCTTTGCCCTTGAGGGTGCATTCTCACCCTCGCCGCTGGCCGCGCGCTTCACGTCGCTTCCAGAGGCGGCCGCCCCCGATACCGTCAACGGGGCCCCAGGTGTCGCCGCCGGTACAGATGCAGACCCCACCCTGCCACTCACAGACGCCCCCTCGGGATCCCCGGCTGGCAACAGCCCTTCAGATGCCCCAACAACTGGTAGCTGTTGTAGGTTCAGAGCCCCCTCCGCGCTGGGTTCCAAATCCGAGTCCCCCAGGCCCCCCGCCACCAAATGCGAAAAGTCAAACAGGTCCGGGAGTGGGGCGCTGCCGCCAACAGACGCCCCCTTGCCTTCCCCCCCTGCTGCTGCCACCGCCGTCCCCGCATGCCCGGATCCCTCACCTTGAGGGGTGGGGGACCGCCTTTCCGGGCGCCCCTCTGTCTGGCCCCGGGCATCCCCTGCCGCAGGCTGTGGGGGGCCGCCTTGGTGATGTCGGGCCAGGGGCCGTGACTCCCCCGCCTTCACATGCCGCCGCCGCTGCGTCTGCTTGGTCTTGCCACCCATCGCAACAGACGCAAACTGTGTCGCAGGGGGGCAGGGGCACCACATTTGTGGACCGTGGGGCGCGCGGCCCATGCGTCAAATCTGATCGCTGCATTCTTATTGGTCCACGTATGAATTTGATGTTGTTATGTATTGTGGAGCGGCTTCTAGAACGGGTTTCAGGACGGCCTGGGACGGCCTTCAGAACGGCCTGGAACGGCCTTCGGAACGGCCTGGAACGGCCTTTGGAACGGCCTGGAACGGACTCTAGACCGGCCTTGGGCAGTACAGGAACGGACTCCTAGGTGGGCCATACTGTCCCAGATCCGTCCCAGTCCGTTCCCAGCCAGGGACGGAGCCGTCCCTGGCCGTTCTTGGGCCTGCCGGCCCAAGGACGGGGACGGACTCCGGTCCGTCCCCGTTCCCGTCCCCGTCCCCGTTCCTAGTCCGTCCCCGTTCATGGACGGCCCACCTCTGCGCCCATCCCCCGCTGAGTCATCTCCGGGGCCCACCCACGGAGCCGCGGAGCCAGCCATCCCACAACACCCCTCGCTGCCCCGCCCAGGCCTCCAGGCCAGTGCGTTTCACACACAGGGGCGCCGCCGCAAACCTTCTCCGGTCAGATCGGCGGGAAGCCCCTCCTCCGTAATCCCACCGGCTCAGATTGCCGCAGGCGGCCTTACGCACAGTCCTCGCCCACCCGGACCATCGAGTCCCAGCCGCTCGGGTCCGGGGTATTCGGTTTAGGGGCTCTGGACCGAAAGGCCCCCGCCCTGAAAACTTTACGGGCAGACTGAAAGGCCTCAGGGAGGCGGCGGTTTTCCCCCGGCGGAAGGGGGCTATCCCCTTACGGGGACGCGCAGCCACCGCACGGCTGCACCCCTCCATCGCCGGCCCATGGATGTCCACGGGGCCGCTCGTCACAGCGATGGGCATTGCTCCGATTTCTCAACGCAGGGCCCTTCCCTGTCTGTCCCCGAGTGAACTGCGCGGGTCGCCTGTAGGCGGGCTGGTGCTGTGTGGAGTTGCGGGGACCCACTGTCCATGGGGGTGGCGCGGAGCCCCAACGGCTCATTTGGCTTTGGACGTGCTTCCCTGATTGCGCTGTTTAGTTGTGCTGGTTACGAGAGTGTATCGCTCAGGTTGCCGCTGAATCGGGGCCCTGTTGCCGTAGCCTGGGCTGCCGATACTGCCCTGGTAGCCTAGATGCTTATACGATCCATCCCCGCCTGGCCATGGCTCCCCCACATGGGAGTCCCATGCCGGTGAACTCTGGGCCTCACGGGGCACCAGCTTGACGCAAGTGAATGGCGTATTATTGAGCCATAATGGGCTCATTATTGGTGACCCGAGCACTAAACTAAAACCTAAACCCTAAAACCTACAACCAAACCTGTGCTAACCCTAACCCTAACCCTAAGACTCACCCTGAAACTAAACCTAACCCTAAAATTGAGGTTAGGACGAAGTGTGCACGTGATTTGGTGCAAGCAGTCACCGATTTGGTGCAGGCAGTAATGTTCCCCCCCCGCGAAAGACACTTTTTCCAATTGATCTGCAGTTCATCTGCAGTTAATGTTCACAGCAGTCTGATGAAAGCCAGCGGCGAGTTCGTTGGCGTCGTGGATTGGTGTTGAGAGCGAATTTGCCGTTGATCTCAGCAACAAAACACAAGTGCTAGCATGGGTCAGATGCCCGCCGCGCGAGCCACTGGCCTACTCCATTTCGCTCCGCAGCAGGTGGTTCCACCGCGCAGCGATGCCCCCCAACAGGCAACACTGTGGCTGCAACATTTTACGCAAGAAAATGCCCAGATGTTCAACTGCGTCGACTCGAATCGACACCTTCAATGCAAGGTGTTGTGTCGAGCTTTGGGATCGCCAGACAGCTCCAAGCACGACAACCAGCAACAAATGCCTGGGTCCTGGACACTGAAATGTAACGCCACAGGACTCAAGGTTACGGCCATTCAGAGTGTTGGCCAACCCGCACTCTGGGCCCAGTAATTACCCCCTTTGTTGTTTCCGCGAAGATCCTTTCTTGTTTTGGACATCCTAAGAGCATCTTTATCGGTCGGCGCTATTGTTCCGGCGGAGCTATTCAGGAACGGTTCTCATTGGCTGCCGTGCCACCTTACTAAGGTGGCATGTGCCAAATAGCGCCGGTGCTATTGGGGAGCAATAGCACCGGGCGTGCATCCGTAACGGTGGATGCCTTGGGGAGCAATAGCACCCCGTGGGCATCCGTAACGGGGGGTGCTATTTGCATGGAGCAATAGCCCCCCCTGTGCATCCGTAACGGGGGGTGCTATTTGCAAGGAAACTCCCACACGCCCTCATCCACACAAACCAACACAGCCTTGCTGTCCGCGCAAACACAAACACCCTAGCTGCTCGCCGATCCACGACGGTCACCAAGCGTTGACCAAGTGTTGACCTGAGCCGTGAGCCACCTACACTCGGCGAACAAAGAGAATGGGGCGCGGCGACAAGTGGATCCCGGCCGACGATCACATGGATCCACCCTTCGAGATCCACGTCGAAGCCGTTCCCATCCATGGTTCGGCTGTCCCAAGGCCCCTCTGCTATCCCAAGGCCCTTCCGCGTTGTTCCAAGCGGCCGCCGCCAAGTGCTGCGCGAATAGCACCGGCGCTATTCTGGGGAGCTATTCGGTCTCGAGCGGAGCTATTCTGGCCCGAATAGCTCCGCTGGGCGCCGAATAGCTCCGGGGGAGCTATTGGGGAGTTATTGCTCCCCAACCGTTAATGATGGTTTTTTGACGTGCGGAGCTATTCGGATAGCCGAATAGCTCCGCCGGAACAATAGCGCCGACCGATAAAGATGCTCTAAACCCTAAAACACTGACCCACTGACCGGCATTGGCCTTGTCAGCGGAAGAAGAAGGGATCCTCACGGAAAAGACAGAGGGCCTTACATATTCTCGCACTCTGGTGTCGACGTCAAGGCGAACGCAGCCTGTTTCGCATTTTGCGCCCGTTTTATCCGCACCAGCCCCGATTCACCAAACATTCTGTCATGATTCCCAACCGAATGGCGGCCCAAACCGCCAGCCCCAGCCCTTCTGACAGCGGCGCCAGCGCGCGGGCGACTTGGGCGGGAACGCGTTTCTGGAACGGGGGACATCGCCCGCCCAACTCGGCCCGCCGCCCTGCAGTCCCAAGTCCAGCCCCTCCCCCTGGCCGCTGCCTCCTTCCCGCCCGCGCCGCCGATCGTCCGCGACACCCACCGGCATCCCAGCTGGCCGTCGGCGGCCGACGGCCAACATGAAGTACATCGTCGTGACGGGCGGCGTTGTTAGCGGCCTGGGCAAGGGCGTCACGGCGAGCTCGATCGGCGTGGTCCTTAAAGCGTGCGGATGGCGCGTGACGTCGATCAAGATAGGTGCGCCCGGCGTGAGCCCGCCCTCCGCCGCCCGGCCATGATGGATGTGCCGGCCGCTGATCTCTGAGGTCGCTGTGGCCAGATCCGTACTTGAACACGGACGCGGGCACGATGTCCCCGTTCGAGCACGGGGAGGTGTTCGTGCTGGACGACGGAGGCGAGGTGGGTGGCCGGGAGACCGGGGTTTGGGTCGCTGTTTCGTCGGCGCAGTCGGGATGCCCGGAGATGGGAATGGGGCTGACTGCGGCGGCCGTACCTGAATGGGCAGGTGGATCTGGACCTGGGCAATTACGAGAGGTTTCTTGACGTCACGCTCACCAGGGACAACAATCTGACGACGGGCAAGATATATCAGGTGGGCGCGAGCGTGGAGATTCTGTGGACCGTGTTGCGTGTTTGCTCTCGCTTCTGCGGACCGGGGCGCGTCGTTGGTGCGCGCCTTGGACAACTTCCCTGGCGGAGGGCCCATCCGCCTGTCGTGCGGCTAGGCGTGGTGATTGTATGATCGCTTTGGCGTTGATAGGTGCCCTCGTGTTATTGCTGCTCGGGATTTCATGGAGTATCAACTACAGGAGACTGTGGAGGCTTGTTGGGTCTCCATGGCGTGCTGATAAATGTCCACATCTGCCCCTCAAGTTTGAATACCGTCCCCTCAAAGGGGTCCAGCATTGTCAACCTCAAGATATGGCAGTGTGCGTGCAGTCTGTGATCGAGCGCGAGAGGCGAGGGGACTACCTGGGTTCAACAGTCCAAGTGGTTCCTCACATAACGGATGCCATCCAGGACTGGATGGAAAGGGTGGCACACATCCCCGTTGATGGCAAAGATGGCAGCCCGGACGTGTGCGTGATGGAGCTGGGAGGCACTGTGGGTGACATCGAGTCCATGCCATTCCTTGAGGCTCTGCGGCAGTTTCAGTTCCGTGTCGGACCACAGAATTTCTGTGTCGTTCATGTGAGCCTGGTGCCCGTTCTGGGGGTTGTGGGCGAGCAAAAGACAAAACCCACACAGCACAGCGTCCAGGTGCTGCGCTCGCTTGGGCTGAACCCCAACCTGCTGGCAGTGAGGAGCCAGGATGTGGTGGTGGACGCTGTCAGGAAGAAGCTGGTGAGACATCCGCCTTGGAATAATTGGCAACCTGTCCATCTAATGGAATCCATGTGGAGGAATTTTCATTTATGTGTATTTGTCACTGCGCTTTTACCAATTGTGCGATGTGGGATAACAATATGTCTTCCAGCCTTGTAAATACAGGTTCGTGGATTTCTTTTTGTTTCAACTGTTCTAATTTCTTGTTCTACCATTCAATTTCAGCAGAGAATGTTTTCAGCCCACCGATTGGTAGACATCACTGGACTATGTCCATTGTTGTGAGTGGCAATGTGTGGGACAGTTATGTGGCTCCATAGTATGTTTGGAGCTGCATGCTGGTGAGGTGGCAGATGTGCCACAATGCTGCCATCTACACAGCTCAAAATCCTTTTCCCTATGTGCTGGCACACCAACGAAAGACCACCACCACGCAGAGTTTTCCACTGTGTCGCGTCCCATCAACCACTTTGTCAGAACCTGGCGAACTGCTCTGACCTGCTACCTGCTGGGCGACTGCCAGTGTGCTCCGCAGCTAGGACATACCAACCTGAGCACTGTTCATTGTTGTTCAGGCCCTATTCTGCCAGGTGAAGCCTGAAAACGTGCTCAACATTCATGACGTCTCCAACATCTGGCACGTGCCCTGCATCCTGGAGGAGCAGGCTGCCCACAAGACGATCTGCGACGTTCTAGGCCTGCCTGGTGCCGAGTCCATGGACCTTTCCAGCTGGAAGGACAAGCTGGCAAACCGGTGGGATGTGCTAACGGACAACGTTAAAATCGTGCTGATTGGCAAGTACACCGACTTGCAGGACGCCTACCTCTCAGTGCTGAAGGCACTGCAGCACGCATGCCTCAGTGCTAACCTCAGGCTGCAGGTGTGATGCGGCAAATGCACATCGATTGATGAGCCGATTGATTACATTTCACTTTGTGATCATTTATTGTTGAAGTTTATGTTTATTGTTGTTGCTCATTTGATTCCATCTGCCTGCACAGGGAAAATGTTGTCCTTCACTTTGCGATGACAGACATTTGGGAATCCAGCAGATTGCTTTTGGTATTTAATTGGACGTTTGCATGTTGCCTTTTGTTTTTGATCGAGAGAGCCACACATGCACACCACATATGAACAGCAGTCTGGTTGACATTGGCTGTAGGTCACCTGGGTGGAGGCCAGTAACCTGGAGGAGGCTGCCAAGGTTCAGGACCCTGAGGCCTACAAGTCGGCCTGGGAGGACCTGCGCTCAGCCAGTGGCATACTGGTCCCTGGGGGTTTCGGCAATCGGGGAATCGAGGGCAAGATCTTGGCCGCCAACTATGCTAGGTTGCACAGGGTGCCCTACTTGGGTATTTGCCTTGGAATGCAGGTGTGTGTTTGTTGCTATCGCTGTTGATCAGAGCACTGCCAGAGAATGCCATGCATTTTTCCTGCACGAGCACAACTATCTCCAGATGTTTCCAGGTATCTCAAGATTTTTATGCAGACTCAAAGCCATGCTGTGGATGGTATCAGTGTTGCCCACGCGACCCACAAACACAATGGCAAAAGGTACATCCCATTGTGTGTTCGTTTGTACTGCTGGTTGATTCAATTCTTTTGCACGAAAATGAAGAAGAAATAATCCTGGCAGCAACACACGTCGAAAACGGGTTCCGTTCGCCAGATAAATTGCTGGGAACTGCGAAGTAGGGCTCTGAATCTACAGTAATCGAGAAGTTATTATCAATTAACTAACCAATTAACCGGTCTATTTCTTCATATTTATGTACTTACTTTTTATTTGCTTTATTGTTTACGTGTTTATTTGTTTATTCATATTTATGTACTTATTTTTTATTTGCTTTATTGTTTACGTGTTTATTTTTTTATTCACAAATTTGTTTACTGTTTACTTATCATTCTTTTCTTTTATGCTTATTCACTTTTTGGTTAATTAATGTTTTCTTCAACTATTGCAAAATGAGTAGTTATTTTTGTTGTTGCTCATTTAAAGCGCATTGATACGTGAAAGTGTCATGCCCCTGGGTCAAGCAAACACAACCAAAAACATGCCTCTGTCTGCGTATGAACGCCAAGCTCGGTGCACACATCTCCTCGAGGGCAAGTCAGAAAACAAACCAACAGGCTCGAAAGGAATGGAAGAGGGTGCGTGTTGACAAGTCCTTGTTGACTATGCTCGCTACAAGCATGAGAAACGGGTGCCGTTCACGCACCCCATGTTTCGGACGCAGGTCGTGATTATCGACTTCGCCAGGTCGGTGCTGGGCCTGGCGGACGCCAACAGCACAGAGTTCGACAGCGCGACGGCCCACCCGGCGGTGGTCTTCATGCCCGAGGGCTCCACCACCCGCAAGGGCGGCACCATGAGGCTGGGCAGCCGGCGCACCGTGCTGCAGACGGTGGACTGCATAACCGCCAAGCTGTACCAGTGCGAGAGGTACGTGGACGAACGGCACCGCCACAGGTACGAGGTCAATCCGGCCATGGTGGAGCGCCTGGAGGAGAGGGGGCTGCGGTTCGTTGGGAGGGACGAGACGGGGAATCGGATGGAGATCGCGGAGCTGGACAGCAGCTTGGGGCACCCGTTCTTTGTGGGCGTGCAGTTCCACCCGGAGTTCAAGTCGCGGCCCTACCGCCCGGCGCCGCTGTTCCTGGGGTTCATCTTGGCCTCAGGGAACAAACTCGACAGCTACATACGGGGATCGCTTCGCCACAGGCCCGACAGAGCCGCGGCGACGCCCGGCTGGTCCGGAACCCAGCTGGCCCCGACGTGAATGAGTCGGCGGTGAGTTGATGGGGGATTCGGGCGCCGTTTTCGTACAACACGGTCGACCGGTCGTGCGGTGCTGTGGTTAGTCATGACTGGGGGGTGGGCAAACGGGGGCCTCCATTCTGGGAACCTGCTGGGCTGGGAACGCTTGCCACGTGCGCATATAAGTGCGTTGGCGAACGTGGATGCCTGGGATGGTGGTATGACGTTTGCATCAGACCCCCCTTGATGTCCCTGTCGCCATTGAGGAGCGGAACGGCGGCACCGAGGAGGAGAAAAGTGGGCAGCCGCGCTGACAAACGAACGACGCTCAATTGCTGCCTTGCTGGGGGGAAATAATACGCAGTTCATATTATTTGCGCTGGTGTATTTTGCATTTGGCGGCGTCTTCCTGCACTTGTCCACGCCGCCTTGCAGGTGAAAGGGCAGCGATTTGTCACGTGTTTGACAACTGTAATCTAGGAATATTCAAGCTGCGTTTGCCGCTGGTAACTGCAGTTTTATTGTTTATCATCGCAATGAAGGCACACAAGTCAAGATGTTACAACCATGCACTGAGTACATTCAGGCCGAGGAGCAACGAGGCTATTTCGGAAGGCACACAAGTGAAGCGCTTTGTCACTGTGCACATGCCAGACCATTGCTGGGCGCTCCTGGCACAAGTGGCTGTGGATAAACTCGCCTTTCCCTGCTGCTGCTGGCACACCATTGAAACTTCCCAACACAGCCAGCATGTGTCGTTGGCTGCAATTCGTCGACCATGACCCGTAAGAGGTCTGTAGCCAGGCTTGATTTTGACGTTTACACGTACGTTGTTACGTTTTACGCTTTTGCACATAAACAGCTGTATTTACGCAATTTTACAGCTCACTGGGAGACCTGGGTTACATGGTGAATTCGAGTAGAATGATCAGTCCTCTGGCCCCTCGAGCACCCGCAGCGTTCACGGCAAGGGCAACGACGTCGGGCAAAAGTTCGTTTCTGCCTACTCCAATGAGTCTGGCTGCCACTGCCTGGACTGCTCAAGTCTGCATCTGTTGTCGCTATGCACACGGCACTGTATTTAAGTCTGTATTTACATATTTATAGGTCTGCGCATAAATGTGCAAACCTATGTTTGCGCCTAAACACGTGTTACTTAAAGCAGATCAGGTTATATGGCGCAAAAACCAAGCCTGCTTGCAGCTTTGCAATACAGCAATGCAAAATGCTCCAAGATCCCAAGGAGTTTTTTTGGAATACCCCAGTTTTGTCACGTCCATGGCTGTTGACAGCGTGAGATCACGGGCACTGCCTCTGCCTTAAGGTCAAGAGTGCTACATACCCAATCCCCAAAATGCTGGAGCCGTGAAAACTCAAGAATTCTGAAGTCCTGCACCCTCGAGCGCTTGAGTCGTCAAGCCTCAATTCAAAGGGCTCGAGCACCAGCCGTAAACCCTGACAGGCTAGAGGGACCCAAATAAACTCCAAAAATCTGCTGGCCCAGATTGCCAAATTATCAGCACTGCAGTCTTTTTGCTGGAACTGTCGTCCTTTAGTAGCTTGAGTATGGGGTGTGGGGTCCCCTGTTAATGCGGCTTGCAGTAGTCTTGCAACTATAGAAAAGACGGATTTGAGCAAAAGGACTGCATCGTGAATTGGATGGGCCCGAGCCAGCCCCGGTAACCCAAGCCATGACTCAGCTCGTTGCAGAGGCCACGCGCACATGGATCACATGGCGCAGCGCGGGGCGCGGGCGGTTGGGCAGTGTTCCGTGCAGCGCCTTCCAGCCAGCTTCACCCGCACACTGTGCTGTCGGATACTTGCCAGGGTGCTTCAGGCCGAGCCAGCCCCCGCCCACCCGATAGAAGCCAACACCCCCATTGCCGGCGTCGGCGAAAGCACCCTGGACATATCGAGTGCAGGTGACGTCGAGGTGCTCATTCGAAGTGCGGCCCAGCCGTCCCGTCGCACAACTCTTAGGGACACCCAATCGGCTGTGGGATCGTTCCCTGCCTCGGCCGGCCTGCTAAAGTGGGCCCAAGCTCCCATTTTTACCAGCCAGCGTCCAGAATGTGTTGGACTGCGGCTCGGAAAGTTGGCCGGGGATCGTGCGCGAGGATCGCGCAAGGGGCCTTCCGAGGGTGCGGCGCCGTGGGCGGCGAGCGCACCGCGGCCAAGGGCAGCCCGCGTCAAGAACCGCTCCCGCTGCGCCGTGCCGCAAAGCGATTGCCGCCTGGGCGGCGGCGGGCCCAGCGCGGGGGATGACTGGCGTCCACGCAGCACCACGCGGCCCAATTGCAGCCAATGTACGGGCCAATGAGTACGGTTTGCTCAGGACACATCCGTCCATGGGCCGCCGCGCGATTCTGTCCGGAAGCCAGTGTCGCCCTCGAGCGAACCCGACCTGCTGGGCCCCCCTGCGTGAGCGCCGCTCCAGGCCGGCTTCCCGCCTTCCGCGAGGCCCTTTCTCGCCGCTTCCGACAATGGTGGGGGCAGAGAGCGGCGCAGCGCGCCCCCTCGCCATCTTGCGTGGCTCGCGTCGCGCGTCGTTCTTGCGGGATTGACGGACTTGGACCCATGCCGCAGATTCGACTCAGTCGAGCCCAGAAGGAGGAGGTCAAGCAGTTTCGGACGATCACGGGGGCCGTGTAAGTTGGCGAAAGTCGGCCCGCCGGCTGCTGCGCCGGCCGTCGAGGGCGGGGTCTATGCGCGATTGCCCGCGGTTGGTTGCTGCCCAAACATCGGCATTCTGATGGACACAGTGCATAGGATGAACGTCTCGGATAGCGCGTGCCTCATGGGATGCACGGCACGGCTTGTGCCGTCAGATTTCTGCTTCGCGTGTTCCTGGCACAGTGAGGATCGGAGCTGATGGGCACATGTTCGCCGTCTGCCGCGCAGGGAGAAAGTGGCCATCGAGTACCTGAAGGCGGAGGGTTGGAACCTTCAGAACGCCATTGGCTACTACTACACCAGTCCGCCCGCCATGCCGGCGCCCAAGGTCAACAGGAAGGCCATCGAGAGGCTGTGGGCGAAGTACAGAGGTGGGCACCGGTCGCGGGGCGCAGTGGTGCCCGCCGCGCTTTCTGCTTTTAGGTGGGCATTTTGAGGAAACGAGGGATGGGTGTTGTGTGCGGCGGACTCCAAGCGTTGCCGTGCGGCCCTGTCTGGGCCCGTCGAGGTTGGCGCAGCCTTGGAGCGGTTGCCAACATTTCCTGCTGCGGGGGACGGGCAGCTGCGGCGGTTTGTGGTGGCGCATTCAGGGAGCAGCAATAGGTTTCTTACCCACTTGATGAGGCCCATGCACAGAGCTGGTTTGCCCATAACGATTGCCTGGACTCGTTGCACGTGGTTTTCCCCTTTGGTGACTTGCTGCCTTGGAGCAAGTATGGCCATTGAAAGGTCTTCTTGGTCCTGTTGATTGCTAAACAGTTGGCAGGGGCTTCTCGAGTCCACTACAAGCAGACTCCATCCAGAATTCAGAATGCGTGGAACTTTCAGCAAACTTCTTACCCCAGTCCAGCTGAATCCCTGCAGTTGGTAGCTGCCACACACAGGTGGTTAGGATCAAATGGAGCAGCGGGAATAATGGAGGCTGATTGTGGCCCTCATGCCAAATTTTCTCCATTATGTCACAGACCCACAACAGGACGTAATGCAGGCAGAAGGGATCGGCAACTTCTGTGAGGACTTGCAAGTGGATCCATCAGATGCGGCACTGGTAGGTGGCACGATTCTGGGTTTGGGATATTATCTGAGACTTTGTTCCTGGCTCCTGCTTAGCTTGGTGTATGAGCTTTCCCTGTCTATGCGTTTCATTGGCCCAGCTGTTTGGCAGGGCAGGTGCGATAAAACAAGAAGGGGCAAGCCAGCTGTCGTGACAATGAATTTCAATCTGGTCACTGCCCCAATGGCTGCAATGCCCTAAAGCCGCAAAGTTCTTGGACTGTGGACTTGTCAAAGGGGAAATTCTTCGTTCAAAGCGTGCTCCCATACAAGAAACATGCAAAATTGCGAACTGCATACGGAGTGCATCAGGAGGTTGGGAAAGTGCTGAAGGGCTGCCAAGATCATGTTAGCATTTTGTGGAACAAAATATGGATGGGTGAGCTTGGACAGCAGTCAGAGCAATGCATATAGACCTTTGCTGACTCCTGGTGTTGTGTCCAGCTGGTTCTGAGTTGGCACATGAAAGCAGAGGTCATGAGCGAGTTTTCAAAGGATGAGTTCATTGGCGGGCTGACGCAGCTGGGCTGTGACTCGATCGAAAAGCTGAGGAAACGCCTGCCTGACCTCAGGGCAGAGCTCAACGATGCGGAGACCTTCCCAAAGATCTACGAATATGCATATATGTTTGCAAGAGAGGTGTGGCAGAGTACTGCATTGCTGATCTTGTGTTTGTTGTGCTATTGCCCTTGGTTGTCAGGTGGATGAGAGCTGAAGACAAGGGCATTGGCTGGGAGTATAGTTATCAGTAATCAGCCACGACAACAGAGCTGCTTGCATACTGTAAATTACTTACTTCTAAGTAAGTACACTATTACCAACACAAGGGGTGTTGTGTGGAACAACACAGGAGTAGATCATCTTGCCCTAGATTACAGCCTGGGAAGTTTTAATGCAACCTGAAGTTGGGGGTAGAGCACTGGGCTTTGTATGGTGTCTCCCAAGCCCAAGGGGGCCAGCATCAGGCTTTTGTCCACGCCAGGTTGCCCTACTGCACTGTGAGTTGTGATGCACTTGTGGGATGAATGTGAATGAGAGAATTCTATTTTTCTTCCAATCTTACATTTCACATGGCCAGAGCATGAAGGTCTGTGTGCTGTGCATTTGTCCCCTTTGTGTGACCCTGCTTGTTGACTACCACAGAAAGGGCAGAAGTGTGTGCACCAGCCCATGGCCATTGCTATGTGGCAGCTGTTGTTCATCAACTCTCACCATTGGGAGCTCCTGGGCGAGTGGATTAATTTCCTGGAGAATCACCACAACAGGGCGATCTCAAGGGATACCTGGACACAGCTCCTTGATTTCAAAAAGGTGAGGCTTGTCGCTGGGTTGTTGGGGTGCATACTGAGTGTGGCAACAACGAGCTCTTGCATCCTTCACATGCTGGCCTAATTCGTTCTTTTGTGCTGTCCAGACTGTGTTTTCAGACTTTTCAAATTTCGACCCCAGCGGTGCTTGGCCCTACCTCATAGACGAATTTGTGGAGCACATGATGCCACAACAATCTGAACAGGAGGGTTTACAGGTGCACTGAGGGAATTTATTTTAGTTCAGAGGGACCCAATTCCAAAGTTCAGGCCTTGCTAATCCACCAGGGCAGCCCGCGAGTTTTCATGCTCGCATCATATTGGTGGCTGTGCAGATATATGGAGTTGAAGGTTGGGAGCTTAGACGAGGCGCAGGGTGCATAATCGGGACCCTGAGTTGTGTAGGCAGGGATTCGCTAGCCAGGTGTTCTTTAAATTGCCATTAGTAGATGGCAATTGTGGCTGTGGGTTTTGGGTTTTTGGTGCAGGCAATTTGTTCTTCCTGCATGTTTGTTGCCGAAGGGGATTTGAGTGTATGAGAGTTGGGTACTGGCCATTTGTTGTAGGTGGGTGCACAGTTGCTGGTGGGTAATGGACTGATGTGCCTGCATTCCAGAACCATGCCATACCTCTGAGCCGTTTGAGTTTCCTGTCAGCAACCGGAGTGTTGCAAAGATGTGGATGCAAGAGGCTATTGTCGTTGATGCGTCCGCGTGTATGGGTTGACCTCATAAGACAGCAGCATTCCCACTCCCACCACACCCCGTGCTGGCTCTCACTGGCTCCTACAGGCGGCAGTGCTTGGGAGAACGTCAAGTCGATGAAGGTTGGGCATCAACGGCCTGGTTTGGCAGGCACAGAAATGCAGGGATGCCGTTTCCACGCCCATGTCGAACAAGCTGTCTCCTGCCAACGGATGTGCCTTGGCTCCATGTGCTACGCTTGAGATGCATGAACACAAATCGCCCAAAGCTGATGTCGGTGCTGACGCCATTTACCACAGCTGCCAGCTGTTCGTTCGGTGTCACCACCAGAATATCCGGCCAAACTTGCACGGGAGAATGTTGTTCGAAAGCTGGACTCCCAGCGGTCGCAATCATGCTGCCATTCCCATTTGGGTTTCGCTGCTTGTGGAGATCGCGTCCTGATTCCAGAGCGTGCGATCCGCTCGACGTCGGACGTAGCCCCGCGCACAGAATGTCTGGACATTCTGAGCGCGTGGCCATGCCCGGCGTCGCCTTGCAGGCGCAGGGACGGTGGTTTGCCACTGTTCGACAAATGCAATGAAATGATTTGAAGTCCATACCCACGCTTTCCCTGCGGGCAGAATCTTGTCACTGGCACCTGTATGAGATGCCCCGCTCATTGTCCACAGGACTCCCTTGGTTGCAGTCTGGACGCCGCTAATCTTACTGGAACACAATCCACACTTTCTGCAACATATCCTGCCCAGGGCGTGAAGTCCCGTTGGGGCGGATTAAGTTTCACAGGATCGGCCATCTGCGCGTGGCAGTTCCATTGCGGCAAGACAGCAAGAAATCATCGGCGCCAGACCCCAGCAAACCCTCGTTTGCCGTGCAAGACACAAGCATATGATTGGGGCGCATTCGCAAGGATATTGCATCTGTTAAAACTGCCGTTAGTCATGAGCACCGGTACATCAAAGGCGGGCTCATGACCGACATAGGGCAGCTGACTGGGCCACTATCAAACAGCCAGTCAGGATGAACAAGAAAAGAAAAAGGAAGCAAGCAAAGAAAAAAACAGATATGCGTTCATTAAAAAAAGAACAAGGGTGAGCTACTATGCAGACGGCATATCAAGAAAATATCAAAGGCTTGCTGTGCCGTTATGGTTTATGGTGTCTAACGTACTGGCTGGACAATGGCTGTAGGAGAAAGACCAAGGAAACAAGGCAAGCCACAATCCCTCAGTGGCTGTCCAGTTCTGGACACGTTGACGAGCATTGATACCGCCTGACTGGGGCTCGACCGTTCATGAGCATGATCGCTGAAGACTTTTCAAGAAAGTGATGGATTTGTTTCATGAAAAGGCAGCATGAAAGACTTGATTTGATGGACACAGTTGTTTCCACTTTAAGGGGATCCGAAGGTCTGTGTTTGACGGCTGTTTGATGTTGTGTATTATCACTGTAATCCACAAAAGGACCTGACTAAGAAAGGCTACCAGCTGCGTGCGTTAATAGACCGTTTTGAAACGGTCAGCCCAGGGATGTCAACTGGACACATGGGCAAGGACTTGGCAGGAAAAAGTATGCATTAAGATACCTGCCGTAGATTACTAGGAGCTGGGTGAACAAAATTCAAGTTCATAGACAATGCGAGATGAACAGAATGACTGAAGAAATGGCAGCTGAAGAGTGTATAACGAGTAGAACTGAACAGGAAAGAAGCACAAGGCGATGCTGCTGAAGTTTATGCACAGTTCAGTATGAAGTGCTGCAGCTTGATACGATTAAGTGTGGTTATCCGTATTGGAAATACGGGTCTTGGTGTTAGACTACAGTAGCCCAAATATGGGCCTGAAGTAACTGCTGGACCTGAAGCCATACAACCACAGAGTTTGAAGATTGGTTGCTACGAATATTCGCTGATAAAAAAAGGGTTTCTTGAAAAGAACCGCTGACAATTCATGACAGGAATTGAAAAAGAAAAACAGCTAAGGAAATTACAAGAAAAGGCAAAAAAAATGTGAAAGAACATAGCTGTACAGTGGTACGGTGTTGGCTGAACATTATAACATTTTACTAAGACTTTGGCAGCTGCAAGGGCGGTTCTAAACATTGAGCCAGGGATGCTGTAAGAAAGCACCAAAATGGCCTGGCAATTGTGTGCCCGCCAGTGATTTAAATTAGGAGATGGCTGTGATTGAAACGACGCCCAGCGCCAGGGCACGATGCACGAAGAGGCCTGATGTTGTATGAGGTTTATCCTGATAATCAAACATGACCCACAGGGCAGTACGGACGCTGCCAGGCGGTCGGGATGATTTGTAACCTTGAAACATTTGAAAGGGGCATTGGAATGCAACTGAAACTCAACTCCAGTCTGTCGCAGCCCTCCCCAGGCTGGACGGGACAGGGATGAGCTTTATGCATTCGCTTATACTTGTTTATTAGTGACGCAGTTTGACTGACATCCATTTTTGGATGTCGTACTGCGATGAAACGCGACCGCCTAGTGTCGCATTGGCACCCTACGTACCCAAACACATACTGTCAAGGGTACGGAGACAGCCCTGTAGGTTGCCCAGTGCAACTGGGCCTTTTTTGATGTGTCACATGCGCTGATAGCCGAGTCAGCCGTACAGAGCCGCGGGAAACGGGCCCTGCGCCCGAGAGGCCTCCGCCTAAGACCCCTGCGGCCCGGAAGGCTTGCGCACGGCGTGCTAGGAAAGTCTGACCCCCGCCGGCGGTGCAGACCTGTTCGAGGCACCATGGCCAACCTTCTGAACGTTGCGGTTCCGGATGGGATGCTCGGGGGAGCTGGAGGGGATGGTCCTGTCTGGATCCCACGGGCCAATGGCCTCACTGCCGACCGCCAGAGGGAGCTTCGGAACGCGGTGGAGGGCCCGCTTGGCGTCCCGCTCAACTGGCTAGCCGCCCAGGGTTCCGGCTTGCCGGAGTTCTGGTTGAGGACGGCTTGCGAGTGGACATGGCGCTGGCGACTCCGCCGAACGACGCAGGCGATGCAACTCCAGCTGGAAGCTCGCGTCGTGTCCGCGGTGCCAACGAGGCGGTGGGCCTTTGGCCTCCGCCAAATGGTACGTATGAGGTACCAAACAAACCGGCGAGCGTGGACTCCGACCACGTCGCTGGCCTGGACTGCGGCGGAGTTTGACCGGCCTTATCGAAGACCGAAGGCGTTTGGCTGGCCTGGAGAAGGCGCACCGTTTGCGCCGGCGGAGGGGAGTGGTGGTGCGCCATTAACGTGGCTGCTGCGCTGCGAAACGACGGAGTGGGAGGTGCTTTCTGCGTCACGGTTTCACGCCTGTGTCCGAATTGAGGGTACCCTTCGCCTGGTGGACTATGAGGAAAGCGGGTGGATGTCCGATGCGTTGAGCAAGAGAGAGGCTAAGGATGAAGAACACGCACGGAAAAGGGCTGCTAGGGCTACGTTGCCCTCGGAGTGGCCGCTGTTATACCGAGAGCGTGTTAACCGGCGTGTGGAGCTAGGCGAGGAACCGGAGGAAGCCCACCGTAGCGAAGCCTACGCGTGGGGCAGTGGGTGGATAAGGCAGCCTGGGGACACCGCTTACTATGGCACCCCTGGCTGTCCGGTTTGCTCGCGAGACACACCGTGCGAGCTGTGCGAGTACGCGAGGGAACGAAGGGTGTCGCCGGGGGGGTTGGTGACTACGGGGCCGGCCTGGATGGAGGGCGAGGTCACGGAACCATGGGGAGGACGCGAGTGGGAGCTGCACCAACTCGTGCGCTACGGCCTCCTCGATTGCGTCGAGGATCCGGAGGCCGAGGGGCTGGCTGGCGGAGACGGTGGAGGCGACGTGGGCGGCGACGCGCCGGCCCCGGGCGCGGGAGGCGAGGCGTTGGCGGACGGCGAGGCGGGGAGTACGACGGGAGCGGCGGAGGGGCACCCTGGCGGGGTGCAGGAGGTCGAGATGCAGGACGCCGATGACGACACCGCGTTTGTCGTCGTCGACGGAGGAAGCTACCCGGCATGCGGAAAAGTAATGGACGAAGAATGGACATTCGTGCGGAGGACATGAGGGGCTGGAAACTGGGGGGAAGTGGCAGGACCATTCCCTTGCAAGATGCCAATCATAAAGGTTGACTGAAAAGGGTTAGTAATCGGCGCTCTGTACTTAATAAAGAATGTTGTGAGGGGTCTTTGAGCCAATAGAGCCTTTTGGTGGTTGGGTGGCTCAGTAAGATGATACTAGTGAGCTGAACCGTAAAGTGTGACTGAGCTACAGTACTTTGTTCGTGTTTCAAAGTGATCTGGAGGGAATATTCGAGTAGTTGGGGGAATCTAGGCAACTAGGGTGAAGTTGCGCTCAATTGGTGAGCCAATAGACCCTAGATTGTTAAGTAAAGGGATTTCATTTGAGTATATTGATCTGAACGGTGAAAAGGGATGGAGCCAACTGAATTGTGTGATGTTTTGTGATCCGTTTGAGGGAAGGAATATTCCAGGGAATATTCCTAGAATATTCTTAGAAGAGGTACAACCACTCGGACTATAAATAGGGGAGCGGCGCCCCTATTGTCGCCAGCCGAACTGACCAGTTGGTGGTCCCAAGGGACCAACCAGGACATTTCTTGTAATAAGCATTTAATTGGTCAAAATTTGAGTGCAGGTCACAACCCGTGGAGGGTTGTTCGGTGTGTGTGTGTGAGTGTGTGTGGGCGAGCTGTGAGTAACAAAAGGCTCCATTACGTCAGTGCTTTAATACACTCAAAACGTGTCCTATTGGGAACGCCTGCGGGGCCCCAAGCGCGTCTAGAGTGTTGCTATTTTTAGTGTGTCCTATTGGGAACGCCTGCGGGGCCCCAAGCGCACTTTAATAGTAATTGCACATAACGTAATAGACTGGGAAGCCTACGGGGCCCCAGAAAAACACCCTCAGAGAAATCTGGGGTGCTGAGCTATAGTTATCTTACAGTACAATCACGCATTACTAAAGTATACAATACGGCTGGGCGTTTACAACCTTGAGCTGTGCTCCCAAGACAGCTGCTGTATTTTGGAGGTGACTAAAGGTGATTAGAAGTGAAAGTTCGTTGAGCTGCAAACTAATCTACATTCGATTGAACCTGAAGCGGCTGAAAGTGAATAGACAGGAAGGTAAGTAGTTAAGATAAGGGAAAGTTGAGTGGATTCCGCGCTTAATCAAGGCCAGCTCGCAGCTGACAAAGTACTGCCTCAGTGAGGTCCAGTACTGGAAGGAGGCAAAGGCTGGTGAAAGTGTGAGTTCGTTACAGAATTGAGAACATACAAATGCCCCACTCATTGTCACTTGGATCCTGACCAATGAAAGACCAAGAGGCATGAGTCAAGTTGAAAAAAACGCTGTCGAATCCAGCAGTACTCCCCTAGTGCTGACGCCCGCCTCTAAGCCCAGTACTGTAGTGTGCCCTCCTGCTCCTGTGAAAGATAACCTGCAGAAAAACATACAGGAAGATCAAAGACAATCATTGACAAGGGGCCAGGCTTGCCAGCTGCGGAAGAGCTGGAAAGAACTGTCTGAGAAAGTCTTCGAGAACTAGCTCGACTGAAAAGCATTACGCTTTTATCTTAAGTGACAGGAAAACTGGACATTAAGATATACGGTGATGATGTTCTGGTGTCTTTAGGCACTGCACATAGACAAGGTACCAGCCCGAAGGAATGGCTGGACAAGTTCATTGACTTCGACCAGCTGTCGAAGTTCTGGAAGGTTGTGGGTGATCTACTCCTGACATTGCTCAGTGTAAACCTGTTCGCTAGCAGTCATATCCTCACCGCACGTCTTATCAGATCATTTCTGAAGGTGTGCAATCGGTATTGGCGTGATCTGTCATCCTTTATGCGTGGCGAAGGGTTGCAGCTGGCGGGTATAGCCAGGGAGCTTACCCGCATTAAAGGACAGCTCAGTTTTCTGTGGAATTCTGAGCGTATTCGGCGTAATCAGGCCGGACAGGAAAGGAACGTAGCTCCTGTCACATCACAGCCCGTAACCAGCGTGATTGCTGGTCCAGTCTCGAGTCCAGTTTGTTTCCAGCTGATCTGTGTTTTCGCAGCCGGAATAGCAGTGGGTTGTTGTGTGTCTCTGGGATCCCTTTGTCTGGGGATCTGGATTGGACACTCTTTCTAGAAAATACAAACGTGGCCGTGACTCACCAGCCATATTTGGCAGTCACACGCGATGGCCATTCAACACATCTCAAATTTACGACTGCACGCATTGCATGCCGCTCCAGGCGGGCACGTATCTCGGGAAATGTCTCTGGCCAATGGGCGCATCCTGCACAGCATCATAGTCAGGGATGGTTCAAGGCGTGTCCAAGTTGTGCCGGAGATCCATGACGCTGCGGGCCATTCTACCTTCGCTGCTAAGATCTGAGACCACAGCTCCAGCCCGACGATAGGTATCGCGATGGTCGTGAGCATGAAGCCCTTGGGGGCACGGGCGCACCAGGCGGCCACCCCGCTTCTTGCAAGGGTGCTGGACAGCCAGGTGCGAAATGCAGTTCCTTGGTCGGCAATCAAGCCAGTCATGGCCAGAGCTTGCGTTGTACCAATCGCCTGACTTAGGATGTTGTGCAGATATCCAGTTCGTGGGAAGGGGTATTCCCCTTTTTCCCCATTGGAGTGTGCATGGTGGCCACGTTGGGAGGGCTTTGTAGTGGGTGGGATGAGTGAGATGGGGGGCGGTGGGTTTCTCAAGGCGTGTTTAAAACCCGGCAAAAGAGATCATACAATGAAGCAATCCCTCCTGAGCGGACATACAGCAGGCCATGCATCCATTGCAAACCCATACTCTGTAGTGAGCGGAAGGGAGGCCACATTCTGCGATGTGTCGTGTCAGGGAGGAACAAGGGACTGACTGGCTTCCTTGTGTCTGTTAAAATGCAGCGTCCGTGCCGTCAAGGAGTTTTCAGAGCTCTGCCAAAGGTGGGGCGATAGAAAATGCATCACATTGCAAAGAATGGGTGCTTCTGCCTTGAACCTTCCAGATGCTATGCAGTTTTTGGGGCTCATGTGTAGAGGCAGCCTGGCAGGAGATCATGTTGGGAAATGAGGGCGTGGCTCAAGCAAAAAGTCATTTGTCGAGCAGGTTTGCTTCACAGTCCCTTTAAGGAACTGTGAGTTAGTACACCAAATCAAAGGAGGGTGTGGGCAGTTGCACCCTTGGTTTCAACCTGAACAAGCAGTCCATTGCACCTTCACCTCTTGTGCTGTATTCGAATGATTTGTGCACAGCAATGGACACTACTTGTGACTTTTGTCTGTATGTTCTGCAATAAGTTCTGCAATTTGTGCCCCTGGATACTTTTTCTTCATGCACTGGATGCCTATGAGTTGGCAGCTTTTGACTGGGCATCCTCAGGGTGCATAGGTTCCTTGCCGCATTCAGCCAGTCAAACCATCCCGCTGGGGAGCAAAGGCTGAAGGGGATGAGGCTGGTGGTGAAGCGGACACTTCCACACCCACTCCCTTGAAGCCAGCTGAATCTACGCCTCCTGTGCAGCAGCCCTTGCCAGCTACAGCTTCTGAAGCCAATGAACCAGAAGGCCCAAACTACGTGGCGTGGATAGGCACCTTGCTCACTGTGATTGGCATTTTCTACGTTGCAGTGTTCTATGCTGGTGCAGGTGACGATGAGCAGTGCATGCAGCTGAGCCCCTGGTCAGGAGTGTGTGCATGCTGTCCCCTGTTTTGGGATTGGACAGGCGCACAACTGTAAATGCATATTGCACATCTGGCCTGTGTTCACAAGTATTCATAGTGTTTAAATCCTGAAATCTCATTTCCCTCACCTGGGCCAACATGACTGGGTGTGCGTGCATGGCCATGTGTCCATTGTACTCGCCCAAGTGGAATGATGGGATGGCACAAAGAAAGGTTCCTCCTGCTTTTGCAGCTGGGCCCTTCCCTGGTCCATGCTTGCCATTAACAAGCAACAATATTTCGCTAAGTGTTCTGCTTTTGGAGGCAAATTCCCGAAGTGGGCACAACTTTTTCCACTCTTTTCGTTTCCCAGGAAGTCGCTTTTCTGTCACTGATTGCTGTGCTGTCAGATGTCTTTGTTGATATCCATCTTGTGTTCCTCTAGAGTTGGTGTGGTGCGCCACACTGATTTTTACGATTGCTGATGTGTCTGCTTTGTAGGTCTCTTTTCCTTGCTGGCAGAGAATGTGGACTTCAAACGGAAGGACTTCGTTCCTTATTCAGAGCGTATGAAAGCAGAGGAAGAGTTGAGGCTACGTGAAGGGCAGTCAATGCAATCAGTGTCTGCTCCTGAACCTGGGGATGTCGCCACAGAGCAAGCATCTTCTGAGGACTGAAACTGCTTGTCGCAAAACGGCGTGTCGGCGTGAAAAGAATGTGGCCAAGGACTGTTGCCACAAGGGATCCACATAAACATTGCAGTACGGCCTTCGTTGCGCCAGGCCTTGCATGTAGTTCAGTGCATGTTAGCACCAATTGCACACACGGACTTTTATCACATGGCAGGCTGCAGGGAACGAAAGCGTCATCGAGCCAACAGGGATGGATGACTGTGTGCAGAAGAGAAGGGAACTCGGATCCTCCCTCAGCTCTTTCGATAAGGATGTCGAATTTAGACTGAGGCGAATTCCTTGTTCCAGCGCTCGAAACGAGTGACGTCCATCATCGATACCGACGGTTGTGTGTTCTTCAGTGCCTTTTCGAAGTCGTCCATGGCGAGTTGAACATCCAGTAGGCCTTGGTCCCTCATTTCTTTTATCTGCAATGGGCTCTTGTCAGAAATGAGCCGCCTCATTGGCATCATGGCGGCCTCTCTACAGACCAGCCGCACGTCAGCCCCGCTGTGGCCGGCCATGCTTTCAGCGAGCTTCCGGAGGTCCACAGAAGCAGCGCGCTTCACACCCTGGAAGATGAGTGGTGAAGCAAGATGATATTCTTCCAGGCAGACGTCACGCCAGCGCTGCGCGTTGTTGATACAGAACGGGTTGCCACGCGTAAAATCCTTTCGTTGTCAGCACGACACCTAAAAGAGCGAGCTTCTCAAAACTTGCGATGCCATTGGATTCTGAAGGGTAGAATTCCGGCCGCGTTGTGGTATCGCGACGCAATTATCTTCCAATGGCTGTTCCAGAATCGCCGTCTTGTCACGCTGGTGGCCGCCACTGGAAGGTGCCCATGGCGTCTCAACATGTTTTAAGGCTGGCGCATCTTGCGGCGTCAGTACGGGACACGCAGCATAGCAGGCCTTCCCAGGCTTGGGGATTCCTTGCCGGCGCGACCGCCTAAGGGTATGGTTGATGCGATGTACAATTGCACACCAATTCGCAGCGTCGGATTGTGCCGATGCCATCACCAAGCCGGCGAACTGCATCTGCTGCTATGGCCCTAAATGCAGCGACAACGCTGTTGACGTGCGCAGGTGACGCCGATAACGATTGGCTATGTAGGTGTTGGCTATGGCTATAGGCCATGTAAGCAGAAAGCCCGACAGCGCTGCCTCTACCTTCAAATTGATTTCCAACATTCGTTCCCTGGCCTTGTGGTCCGGTAGCGGTATGTAGATTCGCTTCTCCAGGCGCCGCCTCATGGCTTCATCGAGGTCCCAGGGGCAGTTTGTGGTCGCCAGCACCATGGTGTTCTTTCCCGGCTCCCTGGTTGTGGCGACGCCATCCATCTGCATCAGAAATAGCGCCTTCGGGATCAGTGCAGCGTGGGCGCCACGTTGCCGGGGCCTTCCGGCTGTACAGCGCTTCCCGCAGTGGCAGACCTGCATTTATTGATGGCTCAATGCGCTGCGGCGCGTGGCTTTCGTCGCGACACAGCGAGAACGCCTTCTTTCTGTCTTCGCAAGCCGTGTGCTTCAGGTGAACGACACATTATATCGAATTTGGTGGGATTTAATGCAACACTAGCTTAGCGCCAATTCGAAGCCAAGCTCAGACCCCCCACCCCTTCACACCCAAACTCCCCCAGCGCCGCAGTGTGAATTGGGCCCCAAGCGCGCTAACACTTTCGGTGCGGTCCCCTCATGAAAAGGTTTCGAGTTTGTGGACACACCGCAAGTTCACACAATTGCAGTGAGCGTCAAATTTGCGTTCCTGCCCTTTCCGGACCCGCACGGAAGCGGGGATTGCCATCGCCATGACGTTATTGGTCACACTCGCTGTATGCTCTTCGGTGATTTATTTGCTTCTTTATTTTCCCTGAAGCATCCACGCTGGTGCAGACTGTTGTGAGCCACATTGTGTCGTGCAACACGGAGAGTGTGTACACACTGACAACTTCATCGACACATCAACGCTGTCTGTTCATGGGGGAGATGCCGCACTTATTGCATGCGTTTCTTCTCTCTAGAGATCGTGGGCGTCGCGGCGGATGTGTCATTGCTTGTGTGGTGATGCACACGATCCATAGTAGACCCGGAAATAGGTAGTCTATTGGAGAGCATCCTACGAGGCTAAAACTTCCAACGCTAGTAGCGCAAGTACGTTGAGACCTTCGCCGCTTTGCCATTCCGAGGTGTAACCGAAGCAATGCGACCTTGTCTCGGCGAAATGTACTTCATAGGTACTATTGACTCAGTAGTATTGAGAGCAGCAATAGTATTGAGTGCAGCAGTCAGAAGTTTCCTTCCCAGAGGCATAAAATCATCGACCTGCCACTGGTGCATCAGGATATCCCAAGGATGCATCAGGAAACCCCAATACCCTGCCGTCCCGACCTGCTGCAAAAGCTCGCTCTTGAACCGGCGGCTGGCTTCATGCTCACTGTCCGATCCTCGGGTGCTAGCAAGGGCATCTACCTCATCAAAGAATATGATGGACGGTGCGTAGTGCCTCGCCATG
The DNA here is from genome assembly GCA_905146915.1 of Ostreobium quekettii. Taxonomy (NCBI): domain Eukaryota; kingdom Viridiplantae; phylum Chlorophyta; class Ulvophyceae; order Bryopsidales; family Ostreobiaceae; genus Ostreobium; species Ostreobium quekettii. Next base: position 51,045 of record CAJHUC010002925.1, read on the forward strand.
CTGAACAGCACGCGGACCAGCTTCTCGGATTCGCCCCGCCATTTGGACGTGAGAGTTGCGGAACTGCAGTTGAAGAACCTGATGTTGTGCATATTTGCAAGCGCCTTGGCGAGCAGCGTCTTTCCCGTTCCTGGCGGTCCAAACAAGAGAACGCCCCTCCAGGGCTCCCTGATACCTTCGATGGCGGCATTCACGTCTTCAGCATGGACAGGCACCGCAAGGGGCCGGCAACCACACAGGGTGGAAGTAGTGTTTAAATGGCAAAGCATATTGCCATTGAATTAGTTCAGGCCTGGTTGTGCCGTTTCCGCCTTTTGAAAGTATCACGTAATGATTCTGATGCACCTTGAGAGACAGTATTTGCCGACAACAAGCCTCTCAGCATTTTTGACATGAGCGCATGACATTCACGAACTGCTCAAGCACCATTCGCGACTCGTTTAAACATCAAACCCAAACTGTGAAGGCAAAGCTCTGGCGGTGTTGTGGGAGCAGATGTGCACCGTTTGCGTGGGTGCTCTATGTTCGCAGCGGCATGATATATCATGTGGCTGCGCAAGTAAGGTACATACAAAAAGGGCAACGATGAAGGTGTGAATTAAAAATTATGGTTAGGTGTTATATCCCCTGGTATAGATGTTGAATAATAAAGTACGTATATCTGTACGTTGTTGGAACTATGACGGTGTGTTCCGTGCTTGCATCGGTTGTCAAGGGAACCAACCTGTGAAAAATTCTGGCATTATGAGGGGAAGAGTCACAGCTTCATCCAGCAGCCGCTTCGCATTGTCCAAACTGGCGATGTCGTCAAACAATACCCCCAAGTCAGACTCCAAGATGTCCATTTCAATCATCTTCACCAAGTGGGGCTCATCGCCGGTGTACGGTATTTGTGTCCTCATCGGAAGGCATGACCGCGACCCAGCGGCCTCCTCCAATAACCAATTTCTGAATTCAAGCCTGGACTTTGCCACTCCTAGACCTAGGGGACCAGAAACAGGGGTGCCAGGACCAACCTCAAAGTTGGCGAGAAGACATTTGCCATCGCACCATACAGCGATTTTGTTGCCCTGTCCGCACTCCACTCGGCAGGAGTGAAACACGCCTGGCCTCAAGTCCCTGACTGAGCGGAAAGCACACGCCAGGCTCCCATTATTCCAGCGCCATGGGATACTGGAAGCAGGAGAGCGTCGACGACGTACCCAGGACGCTTCAGGATGTATGCTTATCGCCAATGGCTACTGGTATCCGGTGTTTGGCGGGAGCAGCCGCACACACGATGTTCACTAATCTAAAGGAGAGTTAGGCACCAATGCGACCGCTGCCGTATGATGGATATATGTTTCGATACACCTGCCGGCTGGTATGCCACTGTTGCAGTTCGGTGATGTCGAAATGTCTTGAATACCAAGACTGCTCCCATGAAGCCAATGCCAGAGCCTACACTCGGCGACAGGAGTATCGCGCGTACAGTTGTGGTATTCCGTCACGACATATGCGCGCGGTGATCGCGAAGCGATCGGTGATGATTGTTGAGACTGAGAATTTGAAAAAATGGAAACCTAAATCACGGGCTTGACAGCCTCGTCACATACATTCAGAAACAACGCCAACGCTTTGTCTGCAGGGGAACTCAAGTCAACGTTCCCGTTGCTCCATAGCCATTATCGGCTGCCATTGGATAATATTATCTACTGTGGGGCTCACCCTACTGCTGAATTGCTGCAGCTCCAGTGTCTCAAAGAGCAACAACACTCAGGGCAGTGCATATTGGCTGTTAAAAATCGGAGTTTTGGACCCAGGACACGCACCAATCAAGCCACAAACGCTTCTACTCCCACCTGTGGGGCACCCTGTATAGGGTAGTCAGGTTACCGGCGGTACTCCGGTGAACAGATAGGAATCTGTCGTGGCAGTCCACGTGGATCGCCGTGAAGTTAAGGGAGCCGCTGCTGTCTGCCTGGGATGCCAGCACCAGGTCGAAGGCCGGGACGTTTCCACTCGCGGGCGCCGCATGATTACACCTAAATTCGAAGCGAAGTTTGTAGTCGTGGGAATTTTCGGGCTGATGAGAGGGGCCGATGATGCAAATTTCCTCCTGGAGATGTCACATCGTGGCAGTGAATGGAGAGAATCGGTCTGGCGCGAAGCGATACCGCTGATGAGCCACCTTGCTGATTTCGAATGAACACAATCAAAGACTCTGAAATCCGGAATGGCCATCGATCTGCCAAATCAATCTGGAATACGAATGAAGATTTTTGAGTGATATAAGATTTGCAGCGCTTCCGCACTGCGCAGCGTTAGCCATACACGCGCCACTGACGCAGATTCACCCATCCAATATGGTTCCTAATGCGGCAGAAATGGGCTGCCTTCTCGGCAAGCAGTCCTGGCACGCGGTAGATCCGCTATGCGCTATTTTTTCGCAAGCGCTGCCATTGGCGTTGCTAATGCGGTGCGCCAGGGGCCCGTTTGCCCTAAAGTGCGTGAAATTCCACATTGTTGCAAAGAGGCTGAGGAACTTCAACACAGCGGGGTCAAGCTAACCTGCGTGTTTTCGACGTGCCCCTTGAATGCGCCTTCGCATTCCTTCGTGTGGTATGAGCCCAGTCCTACAATGCGGCTCCACGATTCCTGCAATCCTGCAGACCTATCGCTTGCACAGGTTTTCGGTCTGCTGTCAGACAGCTCCACAGCCCCACTGGTTTCCGAAGCAGGGGTTTCTCCGAGGGAGGTCTCGTTCCTTGCCACCTGAGGATTTCTGATTTTGCAACATGGCCTGTGTGGCAGTCAAACGAAGTTCGTTGCAGCATTTCACGGCATGTTGCATGGCTTAAATGCGGTCAATGCGCAGATGCGTCTGCAGGCACAGTAACGCGAGATTTCGAGCACGATGCCAATTCGATAACTCATGGTACTGAACGCAGTCCCAACAGCACGCACAAGCGCACCCGCAGTCGAACTGTGTCAATTAGATGCAACAAATCTCTGAGCTTCCTTGCAAATCCTGAACAATTCAGGTGAAAACCAGATTCAACCATCTCTTCCGATTTGAAGGGCATTGCTTTGTAATGCAGTCCCGCCACAGTAACGACTGACCTAAAGCTATTGTTACAGTTCTGTGATGATGGACTGCAAATGGCAGTTGCACATTACTTAGCTATAGGCCCATCATGTCTCTGCGACAGGTTGTCAGAAGCCCTTTGCAAGATGGTGAGCACCGGGGAGACGTACAGGAAACAAATGATTTGTACATGCTGATCGACGTTTCCAATCCATGTGCAAGCATTGCAAGCACAACCAAGAAAATGGTTCAAACATTGGCGCAGAGTTTAGCTACCAATGGTAGGTAAGCAGAGCATTGTTGCAAGCAACTCTAAAAGGGATAAAAATTGTACATAGCATTCAACTTACCATATCCATCTCATGGTAAGTTGGACGGTAGCAACATATTGAAACCTATCAGTGGAGTCCACTCACTTCCATTCAACATGGAAAATGAGATTGCAGCGCAGGATATCAGATTCTTTTAACTGGTGTGTTCGTTCCTAAGCTGGTTTAATGGCATTGCTCACGTGCAAAGGAAACGTGAGTGCGCACGACAACAACGCTGCAATACAGCATTTCCAATACAAAACGCCAACACGCATTTTCCGGACCTGCTATTGTTGTTGCGTTTGGCCTTGCAATTTTCCAGAGCATTCGTCACAGCTGGAGCTATTCCAGAGCGCCTGAGCTCGTCGACGTGTCCATAGCCGTGCGCCCCTGTTGAGAGACGACGGCGGTATGTCCTCGGACAAACTGCGCGGGTGAAATTGTCCCCGCCAGTTGCCTACGCAATACAAGCAAAGGCTGTGCAGTCCGCTATAGCATTTTTTACTGCGACGTTACTTAAAACATCGAGTCAGACAAGATATGACTGGCTGCGCTGCGACGCAGTTGATTGCAGCACAGCAATATTATCCGTTCGTGAACGGAACCTGCGTTACTCGTTGCAATTGCGGCAGGTAAAGATTGCTCAAGATACCATTTGAATTCCAGGATAGTGTAACAATTGATGAAGCATTGCATTCAGCTGTCCATGGTCGGAAGCTCATTGATGGACTTATCCGAGGAAATGATGTCATTCGCTGATAATTCCCGTACATACACTTGCATGCGGCCAATATTCTGCAAAATTGACAAACACCGTGCGCCGCTTGGAAGCGTCTGGGCCATTTGGAGGTGGGGCATATTTCTCATTAGCTTGGCGAGGGGTCCTAGATGCATACCTGCCTGAACATCATTGGCAAAAGTGCGTTGGAAGAATTGGTCCTCGGAAAATTTTCTTATCACGAAAATGGGCATAGCCGCAGCGTATCCAGGATCTGTCCATATCCTGGATGCGCGCTTCCAGGTAATGGCGTACATTCGATATCCAGAATATACGCAAGGATAGACGGCTTTCCCCGCAAACCTCACCCACCCATATACAAAATCTGGGATCATTTTGGACAGTACATCTATAGCACTGTTGCGTGCCGCGACACACAGGATGATCTTGCAACGTTGCTGTTTCGTGTTAAAATATGCAGGATAGGAATTCTCTGTACTCCGATTAAAGAAATGCGAATCACGTCACAATCAGCGACGTTCAGACTGCTCAAACCAGTGCTAGGCACTGGTCCGAAAGCTAAAGCCAACAGGCTTGGCCACTGCATCCAATAGCCTTTTGGCCTTTAATTGCAATGCCCCGTTCAATTCGACAACAAAGAATGACATCCAATGACTTTGTGGTGGTTTGACGCCCCAGCGTTGCCCTTCGGCAGCAGCTTGTTGGAAAATGAATACATTCATACATGTTGGGTCCAGCGTGTCTTTATTCTGCAAGCCATGCCGTGGTGGTACACAATCACGAGTCTTTTGAACTGCACTAATAGTGCATACAAAGACATCTGAAATCATCCTGGTCAATGGGGAGTGGGCCAAGATGGTTCGCAATGGGAAGATGCGCCCACTTGCGTAGTTTCTATGTGTATTTCCTTATTCTGACCACATATTAGGTGGTTGGCACCTGGAAGTAGTCCAGCATTACATGAGAATTGACTAACATTGCTCACCCTTCCATGCAGCACAACGACTATGCGGTACCATACTCACTGGTAGAGAGCGCGATGAAGTTAGCCTGGTCGAGTGTTCTATGGAATGTCTTGAAGGGCTGGCAGATTGAATGCTGGCGTAGATGGCCTGAATACGGGCGAAGTACGTCAGTGTCCGATATCGCGCAAGAATGCAACGCTTTCTAAATGTCGACAAATTTCAATGCATCCCTCCCCATTGTCCTACGGGCATGGACTGCGATCAAGTCCATCAGCACCAGGATGTGCTTGAAGTGGTAGGAAGGTCATTTAACCATCGATGCAAAATGGCAGCAAAAGAATCAGAAATCGAGAATTAATTGGCAGCACCCGCTTCTGAAACGGATAATTTTTCTGCACAATGCTTGTATGGTACTACCATAACGGCAAAAGGTCACATGGTAATTGCTATTGTCAAGTTCAAAGGACCTTTCATTGGTGAGGCTCCTTGACAGTGCGGGCTATCCCAACTGGAGTGCAACGAGCCACTCTGCATCGTCCACCCATTTTCGTCTCCACAGTATTTGTATGATAATTCCATGACGTTGACTGCACAATTCTGACAGCACAAATACGTGCGCCGGCGCTCTATGGTAACGCCAGTTATTGGCATGAATCGCTACGGGATCCTTGCCACGGGAACGGAGTTATTCCTCCGCTGAGAGCAGCGGTAGAACTTGAATGTCAAGACCACATGCTCTCATGCAGGCGCTGTAATTCTGTTCCGATCTCCAATACTGCCCCGCAAGAGGAATATGATGCGCCGAGATCACTCCGGCCTCCTGTTTTTTTGGGGGCTGATGGGCTTGCGAACTGACACATTTGAAGGGACTGGCCGTGCCCGTGCAATTTATTGTTCGCAACTGCTGGCCATTTTCTGTGGCTCCTCGGGGAATGCAAGGTAAGCCCCTTCATGTCACACTGACGTGAACTGCGCCCAAATCCATCATGTATTCTTTGCATTTAGCTTTCCATCGCATTACTGTATTGCATTGGTCTTTGAATTGGCAAATAGTTTTCATGGTGTTATTTTATTGGGTTATGACGTTATTCGTATTAATATTCATCAGGTACTTACAGGTTAGAACTGCACTATGCAGACCGAGTTTGGACCAATTCTCTGGCCCCATGGTCTGGTGGCATGCATTCTTCTGGAGTGTCTGGACAAGTGTTTACATGACGAAAGCTGCAGGACTCTAAACTGCTGTATGTATTGCCATTTCTTGCTATGCTGTACAGCTTTTGCAAAACACAGCCAGTCTCAAAAACTGCCACACAAATCTTGAATCCACGACATCAATTGCATAGCTTCGGCATCCGACAACCTTTGCAGTCGCATGCATCTGCAGCCAAGGTATTGGGCCGTCAGAATGTCGGAGAAATACAAAATATCAGGGCAGACAACCAGATAGGAAGGACAGTAAGGAGGGCGAAAACAGCGGTGTGCCTTTCAAACAAACTTGACCACCCAAGGCGCCGCCTTGCACTCAAGAACGCGGTGTTTAATAAGTTTGACGTGATCGCTTCATATTTGCCCATTCGCGTCTGTTTTGTATTTTATCTGCTCACACGCGCCCACATCATGTCCACGTCCCCAAGCTCACTCCCGCCAGGCTGGCACGTCTGCTGCCCTCCAGCACACCTCAGCCGACCGAACGCGCCATTCACGACCTCGGGACACTGACCAAGCACTCGCCGGATCTCTCCGCGCCCCTCGCCAGCCGCAAGGCACAAGGGCCTCGTTACCGACGCCTTTTTCACAGCCGCAATCCGCGCAACTCCTCCCATCGGAGAAGCTGCCGGGGCGGGGCCTGACCAACCTGCTGCATCTGCGGATCGCTGTCCATGCTGCCTCGGGCTGGCGCCGGTCGGCGGTGCCAACTCGGCGGACCATCAGGGGCCCCAGCCGCCCCGCCGCCTGCCCGCTCCCTTTTCCCCCACCCGGTCAGGAGAACTTCGCGCGGCGGCCAACTCCAGCCAGGTACCCCCCTGCTCGGCCAACCAGCAAAAAAGTCGATTTTGGCGGCCTGACACGCCAGCAGGGGCGCACCCGGGCCGGTGCGTGCCCGGGCTGGCTTCGCTCAAGTTGCCGACCAAGTTCCGAAAAGCCATCCGGTCCGCCCCGCCTGCGCCCCCCTCCGCTGCCATGGCCGCTCCCTCGGGCGCCACGGACGGAGAGCTGGAGGGCGTGACGGCCAAGCTGGCGGGCCAGCGCCTGGCATGCGACGCGCGTGCGGCCGCCAAAGGGGGGGTGGAAGAGTGTGGGGCTTCCGGGAGCGCTGGCCGGCCGCAAGAACCGCAAATTGGTGCGCGTTGCGTCCCGACCGCGGTGCTCCGGCGCCCTCTCTTTCTTGCCGGCGGATTGCGAGGCGCGAAGGGAGGGGTCGGGGTGAATTCGGTGCCGGATGTGCGGGGTTATTGCAAGGCCATCTGGAATGGGGGTCCGGATTTCGTGTTTGCTGTGCGCGCTTGCTCGCGAGGCCGCTGGCATGGGTGCGCGCCCCACCATTGTCTGTGGGCTTGTAGCGAAGTGGGCCCGGACTTTGATGCGAGGCACGGGGGGTGCTTACCTTACCGGTGATGGTGGTCGCCGGCCCCTGCGTTTCTTCCCGTTTGGCCTGTTTGTGCGGCGTGTTGTTGCACATGGAGACCTCTACATCGCGTTTTGTCGCATGGAAGAGATCCGCACAAGAGCTCATGCGCAAGAATGGGCTGCGCACTGCGCGGCAAGCTTTATCTGTTAAGAAGGCGACAAACTGAACCCGGTGCTTGCCATATCTTTGGACGGGGTGTGCCACTCTGCCCTGTCCCACATGTGGAGCTCTCTCCCTCTGGGCCTTGGAAAAGACGAGTGCAGGAACAAATCTCCATGTCCCCTCGGGTTATCTGCGCAGATGGGAAACACGCGTCGGATGCCGAGTCAGGAGAGGAGGATGACTGGGAGACACAGCTGGAGCAAGGCGCCCTGAAGCAGAGTTTTGGTGTGTGCTGCTGTGACTGTGTTTCTGCTGTTGTGCAGCCCATATGGAGTGTCACCGTCACAAAACGTTACCGCTTTGTACCCTGCAGTAGATCACCAAGTAGGGCTACGCACAGGAAACCCAAGCCATGTATGGGGCCTGAGCTGTTCACACTGTGATGGGGTGTAAGTTGTACGCAAATTGAAAGTGTGGTCCAAGGCCCACAGTCTTGATGACAGCACGTCCAGCAGGCGCGGCGGAGTCTCGTCACTTCGATTGGTCCCTTTCCTCTCCGGCGGTCGTCCTGTTGTGATAGTCCTCAATTGTTTAATTTCCACACTGGATTGGATGCAATGCACTCACAAGAAAGCAGTCTGTTATGCTGTAGACCGTGGATTGCTGTGCTGACAGTGCATGGCTGCTACGGTCATCCCTATCATGCTGCCTTGATGACGTTTGCTTGCATGAATTGGTGCTGTTCCGTCCTGTTGCATCCGTTGCAGGCACTGTTCAGGGTGTGGGTGGTGAACATGAACTGGGGCAACACCGAAACGTTCCAAGGTGGTCGGACGTCATCCTTGGAGAAGATGAAGAACTTGAAACAGGTGAAGATTGAGTAGTTTCGGAAGCCTTCAATGGAAATGGTCCCCAATCGGCACTTGTGAGTTAGAAATTATTCTTCATTGAACAGACACTCGCAGTTGTGAACAGCGCCCGACATCACCTGACACCAGGTGCAGTCGTGTTCCTTTGTCTTGCTTCAACAAATGAAATGGAAGTTGGGTCTACAATTGGGTTTTGTGCAATACCCATGCCGTGGCTGGGGGTAGAGGAGGGGTGCGTTGAGGTGCTGTTATTTTCCAAGCAGGGGTGGGGTGAAATGAAAGAGAGTGCAGGCACATATTGTCCAAACTGAGGAGAATGCTGCCAGTCTGACTACGTGCATGCCCTGTTCAGAGCCGGGGCCAGCCTGTGATCCCAGCAAGCCGAGGCCACGAACGACCACAGCTGTTGCTCGCCGCCTCCTTGCTCATGCTCTGAACAAGCCTGGTAAACTGTTATGGAAGTGCGGGTGTCTGGGTGCGGTAGGGGCTGCCACCGCCTTCGGGATCGATTGTGTGTGCTTGGCTCAGATGAGGTTGCTCTGCACTATCAGTTTTGCTTTGATAGGGAAATGTCGTGCGCTTGACCTGCACCTGGAGAATGTGTGGCTCATTGGCACACTGTGAGACAGTAACCTACGAGCCTTGACTGCATCAGGAATTGTACACCAGAGTAACGTTGCTTTTTCCAAGTGTGCAAGGTTTGCCCAGTTCCCCAAGTTGTGCCCAATACAATTCCTCAGAATGTGTGTAGTTTGGGCAGGGTATCAGTTCAACACTGCTTGCGCTCGGTGATGCTATGATGCACTAGGAATAACGCGCTGGTTTGTATCTCCAGAGTTAATCGCACGAGGCGAGGAGCGGGAGCTCCAGGTGCTGCGAGACCGCAACAAGCAAGCAAGAAAGGACCGCAGAGAGCAGTTGGACTCGGTCTGGGGGGAGAATTAAATAGTGCTGGCTGTGTGGTACATAGAGCTAGAACAAGCAACATATGTCCATTCATTTTTAGGGCATTGTTTATATTTTCTCGGGGTTCTGTATGTGTAACAGCGGGGAACCCAAAGCTGCCATTCGCCTCAGCGTCCCTTTGCAATGTCGGCTCACAAGAGATTGCAGCAGGCTTGCATGCACAATCCTTCGGCGGATTCTAGAAGCGCACTGGCCTTTCTGACGCCATTCGAAGTTGCAAATCATGCAGCTGCTGGTGCCAGGGCTGCAGCCTGCGTCAAACATGCAACCTACAACAACAGCCAAACTAACGCCGCTCGTACGCATCTGCCAGAAGGATTGCCTTCACATGCGCACGAGCTAACCAATATTCTTGGCAAGGGCGTGGCAGGTGCAGCAAGAAAACGGCCCAAACAACTGTGAGGCACTTGTGCTACTCTCGACCATCCTGCAAAAGACCAGCGGACAGTCGTCGAATGGCTGAAAATGTACACTGGCCCCGCAACATCCAGCTCAGTGCGGCTCCAACGGAGGTCTTACCAGTCAGGGGTGGCACAAATTTTGACAAGCGTGGAAACGATTCAGTATGGCAGTCCTTGGATACAATATGCCAGAATACGGGACCTGGTATGGGCCGGGGGCCAGCAACGCAAGGCAGCTCATCTGGGCAGGGCAGATGCCGAATGGTGCGGTCTGTTCTGCTGCTTCCGTCTCGCCTATCCTTCGAAGAATACCACTCCCTACCGTACATGGACTGCATTGGCCCAAAGTCGAAAAGGGAGACAACGACAGCAACACTGAAGAGTAGTTGTGATTGTGAGCGCCCAGACTTGGGGGACATGTCGGCCTCGATTTCGTTTGTAAAAACACGACCTGCCACGGCATCCCGGCATTTTGCATCATCGACATGGGCGAGAACCCTACATACTGTTGCCCTGGCCTACTTAGCACTTCAACAGAATTCCTGATCCACATACTGTGCACATAGGCATTTGAACGCGTCAACCGTGGAGGTCCGCGCACTTCGCGACGCGAAGGCAGTGCCCTTGAAGGGCAGCCCTTCCATCTGTATGTCAACGGATGTGCTTTGTACAAGAGCACTATTACCAGGAGCACGTCGATCCAAGCTGACTCTCAACCGGGCGTCAAATTGACATTGTCAAGCACACTGGACTTTTGAACATCTTGAATAGATGGAATTCTGTTTTGTTCCATCCAACCTATCCTTGTCGGGCTGTCTAGAATGCAACGATATCATGATCCGAATCGCGACGGTGGTCCACATCCGAAAACACACCTTGGCCCAGAAACAAGCCTATATTGTGAGCCGCTTCTCCACAGGGGAATTATAGAATTAGCATCATGTTGGACGCAACGTCGGAAAATCCAGCAACCACAATGTCACATACAGGGCATCGAGATACAAGATGACGCTGCAGCGGTTTCCAGTCGTTGAACGTCGAATTGACGGGAAGAGGTGGTATGTGTGCGTGTGTGTAAGTGGGGGGTGGGGGGGTGGAGGAGGAGGAATGTAATTCTAGGCGAGAAAGAGCCTGGCGTGCGAATGAAAGAATCTTGGATGACGGTGGTATTCGACTGGCGGGATTTTCACTGCTGTGCATTCGTCTCTGACCTTCGCCAAAATTTTGGCCATTGAATACAAGTTTTGTGGCCGGTGTTCCAGCCGCGTTCAATGGGACTAGGTCGTGTATTTGAAGCTAATGCAGTGCTGAAGGAGGGCCCGAGAGCACTTTCTCGACCACCAATCAAAATGGCACCAAAAATGAGGTTAGGATAGCACGACTGGTTTCCATGTTAACATCGAGACCGCCAACAATCGGAAAACCGGTTCTGTCAAGAGTTCCATCACGAAAACCACCTGCAGGAATGCCCATCAAATGTAGATTTGCCGGCAATGCTCCAACTCCTGACATCCCCAACGGTCACAGGTCCTTTATCTCGCAGGCACCAGCTCGAAAAGCAATCGTCGCTGTTATGAAAGAATATGAGAAATTCGGTGTCCAAGAATCCTGTGAGGTGACTCTGGTGGAAACTGCCGGCCCCTTGGCAATGTTGGACGTGCTGGCCCCCCAAATTGTACTTTAACGTGGACCAGGGGACCTGTGCAGCATCGGCACATGTTCAAGGAGGGACCAGGTTGGATTTAGATGGTTGCCCTTGCCGGGGCTTCGCCAGGTGGCTGGTTAGCTTCCCTGCTTAAGGACCCCTTCCCCCTGCGCACGCGTGCTTCGAGGAGAGCCCAGCGGTTGGCGCCTGCCTTGCTTTGCTCCCACCCTCCCATCCCTTGTACCCTTCCAGCCTGAGCTGAAATTGCCCATCATGCGAAATGTAAAATGCACTGGGCTTTTTGTGCTTTGGCTCAAAGTTGCAATGCTCTGGGCGGGCTAGGATGACGGTCGTGGGGTTTGCGTTGTAATGGGTGGTGGTGGACATCTGTTCAGGAAAAGTGGTAATGTTGTCGCCATTGCGTGAGCCAGGGGGAGAGCGGATCCCGTCAAGCAGAAACACGTGGGCGCTGTTGACGATTGGGCAGAAAACGCCAGAGAGGGTGGCATGACACCAATCTGTGCCGCCACACTACGTCGTGATACGGCAGCAGTCGAAGCTGCTGCTGATGATGATACGGCAATAGACGGGCAAAACATCCTGCCATTTTCTCCACCGCGTTCTTTTGGCCCCCTGCCGCGGGCCGTTGGCCTCCAAAGGGCAGCAGGAGTGCTTGCCAGCAGCCAGTAAAAACCTATTGGCGCCCCTTTTGAGATTCCGCGGTCCTCGACAGGGCGTGTCTTTAGGTGCTTCTTCGCGCCCGCTCCCACCGACGTGCGCCTGTGGGCGCGCCCGCGAGGGGGGCCAAAACCCATCGGCAACGCAGTCGCAGCGCAACAGCGAAATTCCAAGCTGGTTGGCTGGTTGGGCTGTTGCCGGGATCAGCACCGCGGGGGCTGGTCCACGAAGGGCGCCCATTGCCCAGCGGGGGGCTTGTGTGATTGTAGTATTTCGCCATTACTCTCCCGCTTCGTCCCGCTGTCGGTGCGTCGTATAATGTACAGTTGCCGGACGGCGTGGCGGCTTCCGGGGCTCAACTCTCCTCCATCTTGGGCCATTGGGAGATGGGGCCTTATCCACAAGGCGGAAAAGAGGGGTGGTGTCATGGCCTGCCCATCGGGCGTGGCCAACCGGCGAATCCCCATCTGCCGATCAACGGGCGCCCGCCCGGAAGACCAAGGGCCGCCAGGCGGCGTAAACGTCGCGTGGGCATGAAGGTAATTGGCCGTCCGGCGTACTGGGGGCAGCCGGCCCCGCCACGTCGGACATTCCAGGGCCCCCGCCGTGGGGCTGGGTGGTGCCTCAGGGCGCAGGGGGCCACCTGCCCCTGTCAGGGTTGCGGGCTTCGGGGGGCTGCGTTAGGTATAGGGGCGTGGCGCCCCGCGACCACCGGCCCATTGTGACACTCCCCACACCCGCCGGAGGTCGCCGCAGGCCCCGCGCCCCCTGCCCGCCCGCATGAAGGCCGTTGTGGCGCCAAACACCCGCACCAACCACGCCTGGTTCTCCGCCGCGAGGCCGCGTCCCCAGTGACGGAGCCGGGCGCCTCGGGGGCGGTCCGCACCGGCCAGGCGCGGCCCGATGGCGGTGCTCAGGCGGGCGGCCTGGAGGGCGCTGTCCGTTGCCCAGCAGATGACCATCGGCAAAATCCGACGGGCCTTTGATGGTGAGTCCGCCACGGGCGGGCCACAGCGCCCCACCGCCGCATGGTGACGTGTGTCGAAAGGCGGGACCTCTCGGAACGATATTCGCGGCGCGACCCCTGGGCCCGCGACCCCTGGGCCGCCACCGGGCTGGCCTCCCCGTCTCCGCCCCCGCTGCCTGACCCGCGGGTCGATCAATCTGCACCGCCTGCCCCCTGGTGCGATCGTTCCCATCCAAGGACCCTTCCTGGATCGCGGGCTGGAGGGCGGGCCGGAGGGGCGCTCGCCGGCGGTCCAGGCCGGCCCCCGGGGGCGCTTCCTGGGTGCCCGTCCCGTGGCCGCCGAGCCGAAGCCGGCGATCCCGGATCGGGCGCCTGCCCCTGCCGGCGGCTGGGGGTGGGGATCGGAGGGGCTGCGGCGCCGGGGGGCCGTGGAGAGCGGCCGTGGGAGGACCGGCCCGGTTGGCGAAAGGGCCGGGAAGGGGGTGGGGCGGGAGGGGATGAGGGGGGAGGCGGTGGGTGACGCTCGTGGGCGTGCTGAATCGATCAGACGTGGTTGGCGGGGCGAGGCGATAGCAAACGACGGTGAGCGCGCCCCCCTGGGGGTGCAATTTGGGCTCTGGGGCTGGGGGCCCGGCGCCGGGCGCGGGTTGGACGTCAAATTCCTGGGCCGGGCGCAGTTGTGCGGCACCTAACCGGATACGCGGCGGGTGCGAACCGACCCGCTTATTTTCACCCGTGCTTGTGGTGCCGTGTTACGCAGCAGTGCGTTGCTGGAATGACCTTGTGGACGCTTCGTTCCTGTCTGTTCGCGTCGTGGCTTTCGTTGCGCGTCGTATTCCGTGGCGGTGTTGGCTGTCGTGCCGATGTGCGTGAAAAGCGAATTCTGAAATCGCCACGTGGCTTCCAGCCCGCGGAACGTTGGTTTCCGGAAAAATGGAATTGCAGCCTGCCCTCCTGAGCACATTCTGCGTTACTCAGCAAAGTGCAGACAAGAGGCACTGCAAGCGTAACAGCTGGGCCGAATTGGAACTTGACAGCGGTTCAGCTGATGCGCAGCAGTGATAATTGTACTCCAAGCGGCAGCTGCTGCTGTTCTATAGGTCCAGCTGTTTGAAATAAAATTGTGCAAGCCACAGGGCTTTTGCTGACATTTATCAGGAATTGCGCCGTTTTTGACTGCGAAACTCTGTGCCACAGCTTGCCTCTGTTTGTGTGATCGTATGTTCAGGCCCCACGTGGGGGCACGCTCACCTCCAGCTATGATGTCCTGAAAGGTGTCATATCTCCTCACAACTTCCTTCTGGAGGGAGAAATCAACGTCGACGAGGTGCTACAGATGTGGGACTGCTTTGCGGAGGTCTACCTTGAGGTGCGCTGATGCGTGTGGAGACTCCGGGATGGCAGCAGATCCTAATGTGATGCTGTACTCACAGCCGTTCGACTCAAAAGGAACAGCGCCCGCGCCTTTCAGCATTGCATTGAGGGAGTCGGCTTCGTTTGGCACCTGTGGTTTCAGGGCAAAGAGTGCCCTTGCTCATCTCGCACGACTTCAGCCGCTGGTGCTTGCATAGTGCGTGTTGGATGCCCACTGGGTCATTATTCTTCACTCAGACTGCATGTCAGTGTGCCTCTGCAAGCACCAGTGTAGGACCAGGAATGTACCACCTTGCAGCGTTGCAGGTGTGCTGTTAATAGATCATGATATTCCTGTCATGTTCATGTTTCTCTTTGCATCTGCCGAGTGGCGCTTTGAATGCAGAGCTTGGTTTCAAGCTGTCAGCTGGCACTCTGTTTTGAGCAAGGGTCGTGGGATATTGCCGCAGATCGCATCACTGAAGGAAGAGTCGCTGGATCTGGAGAGCAAGCGACAGCTGATTGCAGACTTGATGGTCTGGTTTAATATTGACACCCACGACAAGAAAACACAGCGGTAAGTGCCTACCGCCAATCTTTGAAGTGCATGTGTCGAAATGTGGAAAACATTGTTTTGAAAGGTGCTGAGGAGCAGAAGTCCAGCCACAGAGCGTACCAAATTTTTTCTCTGTATTATCTCTGTACCAGGACCAGATTCCGAATTATGGTCCTGTGCAAATAGGAGGAGTTCAGGTGGCATAAAATGTACCTGTGAGTTATTGTTCAGCTTACTTCTGTGCCCAACATGCCACCAGCTGCATCAGGGACCAATGCCACAACCATGGTGGACAGCACCGGATGCTGACAAGAATCTGGATTGGGTTGATAGCTGTGGTGGCAACTACTGGTTGTTTTGTAAACTGACTGCACCCTTGACCAGCTTTATCTCCAATCGAGTCCGCTGCATTGAATCAAGGGTAGTGTATCAGAGCGCATCCTTAGCATCCAGCTAATGGCGATCGACCTTAGAGTATGCAAATATAATACTGGCCTGCTGCATGTGGTCAACCTGCAGCATTGTGCCTGTTGTTTTGTCGCACGTTTTGTCCCCTGGAGGACTTAATGTGCACAGTGGTGCAGTCTGCCTGTCCTCATGTCTGTTGCATGATCATTGCCCGATCGCTTTGCAGGTTCCTCCTGGCGCCACATCTCAGTGACACTGCGTTCATCTCGGTGGGTCGCCATCTGAGGCATGCCATGGTTGCCCGTGGAATGCTGGACCCCGCAGACCCAGGTCCGCTGGGCTGCGAGGCCTGGGACTCGGAGTCGCAGGCCTCAACCACGGAGGATTGGACTCAGGAATAGAGGCTGAATCACGCACAGCACCCCATCTCTAGTTCCTAGGATCCATCATAGCCAGTGCCTTCATGGTGCTCAACAGCCGCGGGAGTTGCAAATCAGCATTACATGGATTCCATAAAGGCTGACAGAGCGGGGAATACAGCGCTCCCCTGCCTTTGTAGTTTTGTCTCGTCGCATGCTGCTTGCATGTTCTCTTTGTGCGGCTGCACTTGCTGGTGGCTGTTTGGTTCGGCTGCTTTTCATATGGGATTCATTCATCTTCTTTTCACCCCAGGGCCTGATTGCGGGTTTCAGGGACAATGAGTGGGCAGTTTTGAACAATGCCGGGTGGGGTCTTTGATGTGGTGGGCGTCGGCCGCTTCACCACGGACTCATATGAAGAGTGCGATGTGACGAGACGATGCCAGGGGGTGTAACCCCGTCTGATAGTCGTGCCAATCTGCGAAACGCCCCACTGTAATCAAGCCGAATCAAGAATTAAAACGAAACTGCGTTGTTTGTTGAGAATGGCACGGGTGCTCTTCCGTGTGCCCCCCAAATCGGGACAGAAATGCTTATCACGGTGCCCTGGAGGAGGGCGTGCGTTCGAGATACAAAGGAAAAACGTTGTTGCGACGCACGGTTTCGATTCCGGCGTGCTGAACGTCTGATGTGTGGCATCATCAGCTATCCAAAATCCGGATTCAAACTTTGGGGAACTGGCGTTGAAAGGTGCACGATTTGAGCCCTGAGCAGGTGCTCCTCGATGCAGAGGGACACAACGAGCAGGGACCAGAACAAGCCATAAAGGTCCCGCAGTGGCCCACTGCGGTGGGGAGCCGCGACAGCGTTTCCAGATCGAGCTGCAACATCCCCTTCTGTGCCCTTCCCTTGTTGGTAAAACTCTAGTACGCAGTCACTAATGGCTTTTTCATGCCCATTTCATTCCAGTTTCAGCGCAAACAGCACCTCCTTAGCGTGCATGCGTTTTGCGGTACCACACACATTCGGATATCATTCCAAGCCGACAGCATTGGAGAACCACACGGATTCCAAAAGTACCCACCCTCCGCGGTTGCCTTACAGGCTGCGGCCAATTGCCCACACAGGCAAGCCAACAGCCAAGAGGATGCCCCCAGGTGCTTGGGAGCATATCACAAGGCTCCTATACCCCATGCCTGCCAGAGAAGGATTTCTCAGAACAGCAAATCCATTCAATCTACGCTATCTATATTGTCCACCCCCACATCCAACCAATCAACAACGACCCCTTGCCGTGCTACATGGACACAAAACTCCTTTCTGCCAGCTCTCCGCTAAGCCCCTCAACAAGGCGCATGGTCCCCTCGTCTGGCACATGCAACACCTCCCCTGGAACCATGTCGCCATATCCTCCCCCCTTCTTCCCACCCGGATCCTCTCCCCTTCCCAGCATCACTTCTTCTTCCAAAAAGGCAATCAAAGCGCCAATGTACTCTGCCTCTCTCTCCTCACACATCCTGTCCCGCCTCTGTAGCTGCACCCCCACATTTCCTGGCGGCTCCAGCAGACGAGGCACACCTCTGCCACATTCAACCCTGTTCTCGGCACCGTCCGTTTCAGGCACAGGAGGCTGCCCCGAGCCACCCTCCTCATTGCTGGCAGGCCGAGTCTGTGCCTGGCCTGGCACTGGTGAATCGCAGGGGCTCCTCTTGCGTTTCCGCCCCAGACCTCTGGTGCCTGTGGCCTGAGAACACATGGTTCACGGGCAATGAGCGCATGATTGGGCAGTAGTCAAGGCCCATTGCCGCCAGCCAACGTTAAAGAGGAATCTCGTTACCATTCAGGAAGCAACCAGCAAGCGGTGAAGACAAATGATGAAGGCTGTCCTTGCCACCACCGCCATTGTCTCCTACCTATCTGGCTAGAATTAAACGCTAGGCAATGAAGCACTGTGGCAAGCAAGCACTCCAGTGTATCAATCGTGCTTCTTGAGCACGATCAACTCTGATGCACAGAAATTATGCTAAATATGACTTGAGGCATCTTCGCTCCACCAGGGAAACGGAGTCTGCTCCCCAACATGTCTGCGCCACGATGCAGTATCAAGCAGGTGAAGATTCAAGGACTCGACCACAAGCACAACCAGATGAGGGGAATGTAGCAGTTTTGGAATCGGTTCCTCACCGATTGAGGGCATCAGCTCAAACTGTGGGACACTGGCAACGTACTCAACGGCAGCGAAAATCAACGATAATATTGCCTGGTACAGCATGCAGTATTCGTGCTGAGGCACAAATGCTTTGCCCTTCCATCAAGGGCTCCAAACGTCTGCTGTGGAATGTCGATGCTCAGTGCTTACCTTCTCAAGCTTGGCCCACTTGCGAGACACCATGCTGTCTGTCCGGCCAGGGAAATGTGCTGCAATGATTGACCATTTGAGCTTGCCGTAGCGATCCCTGCACTCATGGACCAATGCCTACAGGATAGCACACAATGCCTTCAGCGTGGCGAACAAACGAACACAAGCAGATGTTGGGGCCACCACTGAAGACCCTTCGTCCAGCCCGATTCCTTTGCCATGGTGCAACAGTCATTCAGATGACATGCAATTGTGTACACCTCTCAGCGGTAGTTGAGTGTGTGCTTTTGCACAGGTGAAAGCTGTTCCATTTGATGTGGGCCATCCCTTTTTTTTGACTCAGGCAGCTGCAATGGTACTCAATACCACCCTAGAGTGGAAGCGACTGGGTCTGAATGCTCATGCCGCCCTTGGCTATAATTGTTCTAAAATTGCAGCAATCTGTTGTCGGCGAACGAGTCGTTTGGCCCTGCACCGTCTAACTGATGAACATGACTAACTTCCCTTCCAATGTTTCAAAAATTCGTTCAACTTTGAAACTCAATCAACCCACGGCAAACAACGACCGTGAGTTTCAATCATGTACTTCACTGGTAAGATGCACACGTTCACGTGCTGGGGAAATACCCAGCAGATTGAGATTGGCGACCAGCACTGTGTTTCCGCGCCCTGCAGCCCGAAGCCTACAACCAATGACTAAGCGCCTGTGCATACCAGCCTACGCCGGATTCGTGTCCACAGAACCACTGCAGCAGCAGTCTCTGAAACTGCTCTGAGGCTGCACTGTCCTTCACATAGCATCCTTGTTCAATCGACAAGCCACACCCTTGCACCTCTTAACGGTTAGACACCCATTTCGAGAAATACTGGTACATGGCTAAGCACTTTGCGACAGAGGTTTGTGAGCAACCATTGTGCTGGAATG
Organism: Ostreobium quekettii; assembly: GCA_905146915.1. Lineage (NCBI taxonomy): Eukaryota > Viridiplantae > Chlorophyta > Ulvophyceae > Bryopsidales > Ostreobiaceae > Ostreobium > Ostreobium quekettii. The sequence continues at coordinate 70,347 of CAJHUC010002925.1, forward strand.
CTTCAGCCAAGCTTGCAAATCACGCCCAGGCAAATGCCAGCCAGGAGGAACAGATACATCATTTATTGCCCTTTTCAATCGATTGTTTTACAACAGCAGCGGATTCCCCTGCTCTTTCCCATCTCTGTCCTCGTCTTACTCTCAAATTTTGGCATTCCTCATTCGACCACGCGCTCCGGTCGATCGAGGGATCGAGCTGATTGTACCATCGCTCATTGCACTGGATCTCTGTTCTTGTGGGCACGAAGGTCATTACCTTCACCCACACCTTTCCAAACTTCTTGATTCCCTGCCACACACAAGCCACAACGTTTCGCTTCACCACAAGTAGCATGCTGTGACGCCAGACACAAGATCTACAACACAATTATGCACTCAGCCACACAAGAGCATGTGCAGATGAAAAGCTCAACAGTGGTGGCGGCGTCAATGGAACAAGACAATGGGGACATGAGGCGGGGAGGTGCAGGCAGGAAGAGATCGAACCTTCAATAGCTGCAAGTCCTCGTGCTTGGTCCATTTTCCTCGCTTTCTGCCTTTTCGGCTTAGCACATACTCCCAGCGATACTTGCACGAATTCACATCACACCCAACAGCCTCGGCAATGGTCTGCAATACGCACACAGCTTTTCAATACAATCATTGCAAGGCAGCACCTGTGCAGAGGTGTTGCTGAGTACATGATGCAGAAGCTTGCTCACAAACTAACATAGTATGCATCGGTATATTCCGCTGGTCTGTTGCAGTGCTTCAGCTGGCATGACGTTTCTGTACAGTCTATCAGCGTGCCTGATACAGTGATAGCGTCCAAAAATTCCAACCTGACAACCTTCTTGCTTCAAGTGAATACAAGGACCTCAACCTGTATTCCCATGCGTCAGCATGGCAGACAATCCACTGTGGAAAAATTCCCTGTTTTATTTACACTGACATGCACATGAACGTGGGACTCTGAAGCAACTTGATTGTATGCAGAAGATCAGATTCAATAAATGGACATTCGCATAACACCAGATGCAAGTCCACTTCAGATGTGTGGTGTTTGCAAAGGCATGCATACAATATGCAGCAATGCAGCTTGTGGAGATATCCACACCACAAGCAGCAATTTTGACAGATGGTGCTAAGTCAGTAGTACTAACCAAAACAGAAACCCACAGCATTGGCTGGCAAAATGTATGAACATATGCTCACCTGCCAATTGTGGGTCCCATGCTTCTGCACGCTTTCGACCAATTTGGAATCTGCCTCAGTAGTCCAGCGAAGAGACCCAGAATTCTGCATGTGACGGCGGTAGAAGCCAAGGCACTCTGCTGGATGCCGGCCTGTACCCAGCTCCTCTGCAATTTGCACCCACTGCAAGCGCAAAGGCGGTTCAGCGGGTCCAGCACTCAAGTAAAACAAAGAAATACCACAGGAAGCCTCAGCAGAACACGGGATACAGTCGCCACTTTAGCTGTTTTAGACTGTTTTGCAGCAACTCCAAGGAGTCGCTGTCTCTTGATCTTGTGTTCACTCGACAGACAATTGGCAATTGGCATTGATCCAGGCATTCAGGCCTTTGAGTCAATCAGCAGAGTATTCAATCAGCAGAGTGTTCAATCAGCAGAGTATTCAATCAGCATAGTATTCAATCCGCAGTGACATTTTGAACAAATGGCACTCAGACAAGTGTTTCAAGATGGATCCAAGACAGCCCATTTTCGGGCCGTGGAGAATGCCACCTTGCCATAGCCCCCACCTCGCAAAGAGATGGGATTTAGGGATTCACCTCAAACAGCAGGTCAGAGCGGAGATATAAATGCGGAGGGTTGGCCACCATCTCGTCCCAAAAAGGCAAGATTGGGGATCTCATCTGTCTCTCGCCTCCATCGCCATTCCTTAAATTGTGCCCATTGTGCAACAAGCTGTCTTCTATTCTCACTGCAAACTCCTCTCGCCATTTTTTAGGACGTCAACAGTTCCCCTGCTGTCTGTGAGACCACTTCATTCCCACGGCATCGTCGACCGCATTCCGGAACTGCTTACCGATGGTCTCAATTGTTCAGCATGAAGTCACGAATCTAAGGGCGAGATCTTTGATCACGCCTTTTGGGATGCATCGGTGGCCTGCCCTCCACCTCTATATCTCTCTTCCAACCTGCTGTCTAAACCGCGCTTCCAACTCCTGTCACTTCGCGTGGTGGGGGCCACTGCAAGGTGGCATGGTCAAGGGCGAGAAAACAGGCGGTTTCGCTGCCACCTTGAAAACAGAGGGTGTTCTTGGAAAAATGGGGTCTGTACAAAATGCCACTACGGATTGACTACTTAGCCCATTGACTCAAACATTTGGCAGCATAAATTAGATTAAAATTATAATATTTTTACAAAATTTGATGAAAATCGGAGATGTTTTTGTAGGCTTTCTAAAGCCACAGTTCATGACTGCAATTTAATTTGCGATGGAGGAAGCATCATTTACACTGGACACTGCAAACCATACCTGCCAACTGGCCCAGATCACAATGCAGCAAAGCTTTCATTTCGTCATGTGTCCTGCGGGGGGCAGTGCACCTCACTAGTCCTTGGGTGCTGGCAAACGTCACAAGTAACTACAGCATGAGAGGTCTGGACAGCAAGGACAACTTGATGTCTAAGTAGCCGATGCAGTGAGCTACTCACATTGCGCTCGTTGTACTTAAGAGCAAGCTGCTGTATTATCTTGGCTTCTGAGCTGAGCACAGGCCCTCGCCTCCTGTCCGGGCGTCCAAAGCAGTTCCAATATTGCTTGCATTCAAAGGCACACCTGGTGTGCACCCCCCTCTTTGCAACGCTTTCCCAGTCTGCCTCAGAGAAAGCTGCCACAGTCCGGAGAGCCAGAGGGTTGTCCAGCTGCACTGTCCTGATTTCATCCATGACGGACCTCAAATTAGCTGGAGTGAACAGTGAGGCATTGCGTCCCTCCCGCAAAGCTGCTAGGACATCGCTGCTCAATCTTTCCTGCAAGCAGCAAAACACAGCACACAGGGCACATCAATACAATAAATAAACGAATGCATATGAAAAAGCGGGAAACCTAGCTATTTGTGAGGTTTTGGTGTGTCTTTCATGATTTCTTCTTCGACAGCTGCACAACAATTGAATGAACCATAACTCCTACATGTCACAATCTCTCCCAATTCGCCACTGAGTCTCATCGAGCATAATTTTCAAAGTTGGAGACTTTGACTTGAGATTCGCAAGTTCTAAATTAAGCAAAAGCACCCAACATTACCAACACCCAGTTGGCTTGTTTGCCTTGCACGGGCAGAGAACAATTGCGCTCTCGCAAACGCAACAATACAAAGCGTGACTCACAGCCAAGCTCTAACATAAGCTCAAGATTGTAGAAACAGAACCTTCTTGGGAGTTTTGGCCACCAAAACAACATTTGAGAAATATATCTTGAAGCACTCAAGTTGCGAAGAAGATATAAACGCTGCCCCCCACCACAAAATTGACCATCAATTTGACGTACAACATTCTTGCTGCCCACAACAAAATGACTACAACCACCAAAAGTTCTGCAGGCAGCCATGTGTGACTCTGAAAGTCCAATAGCATCCCGATGAGCACTGGGGCTGAATGCAATTCTCAGCACTCCATTGTCCATTTCACCCTGGGGAAGAAATGGGCATTAAACATCCAAGATGGTGCAGCAACCACTAGTTGAGAGGAGACTATATCGCACAGCATATCCACCAACCAATCTGTAAGCAAACTGTTGCTGAGACAGCCGTGCTGCAGAGGATTACTGACATCAGCCAACAAAATGAAGGGAAGTGCTTTGTAATGCTTCTCAAAATGCAACAAGCTGAGACTTGCTGCTGCAAATGGACAGGCAGTTTGATGAAAGCTCCAGCTTGGAGCAGGCACTGCATTATGGCAATGCCTGCCAAGGACTGATAAGCTGTTGCGATTTTCATACGATTCTTGAGTCACGAAATGATGTCGAATGTCCTCTGTCAGCACGCACACCAAACATCTGCAGCCGATGCCAACATTGACCAGCAGGAGGCTCTTGCCAATCGTTCCACCAATGAGCTTTTGCCCATTGAGCTTTTACCTCTAGGCGTGCCAGCAAGCCATGGGCCAGCCTCTGCTGCTCATCTTTGGTCCACAAGGTGGAATGCCTGAACTTGGTGGGCATTCGCTGCAGAAGGGGAAGGACAGCAGCAGCCTCTTTTGTGGGGTTGGGCTTCAAGCTGCCTTGGCCCCAGTGAGAAGCCAACTGTCGCTGACAATAGTCAAGGTGTTCCGCTTGCACCAAGTCGTGGCCTGATCAATCCACATAGCATGGTAAACATGTGTGCCATGCAGTCAAAAACTGGAAAACTGGGATAGAATAGCACACTTGTACATTTGCTGGCACTCTGCTGCATTGTGCAACTGCAGTTTTGAGACAGCCACACAAGTGCACATCTCCAGACAATCATGTTGGAAGTGGCTGCTGATCTCCATTTGGCAGCACTTCCCATTGGCATTGGAACCCCAGTTGTACATAGCCCTATTTCAGTAGTGAATATGAACACAAAACATTTTGGGCAACGAAATTTTGGGAAGCAAAAGCACCTGAACCACACATAACAGCGCAAGGGCAGTGATTCGTCTTTCTTTATCATTGCAAGCAACAAAGACTTTGCAGCCACTATTGCCGTTCCTTGTAGTGCATTTCTGTGCAAAAAACTCACTTGTGTTGCATTTCAGTGTTCCGCTAACCCTTTCGTTCATTCTGTTGCATCTTTCCTTCACAAGGCAATGTGGGGCCTCTGCACACTGGTTGCGATGACAGAGATGATTATCAGTTCTGCAGCATGGAGGCTGATGGTGGAGAATGTCCATCAAGCACAGACGAAATCTAAGGTGCTTGGCCTGCCTTGCTGGGAAGTTGAAGTTCCATAATTGTGGGCAAGAGTTATCTTCTTCTGGCAGTTTGGTTTTTGCCGTTGCACATGGTGACACATCCCTGGTGACGGCTGGCAGTCCACAAGTACCCCAGGGACAAGGACAGCCACCGCAAAGTGGCCTGGACAAAGAGGCATTCTGGAATTGGCCTTGAGTGTACTTGGCACGTCTTCAAAGCAGGGAGCAAAAACCTCAAGTGGAAATTTTATCCAGAATAGCTGCTTTTCTAGAATCATAATGCAGCAATTGCATGTTCCACCCTACAAAGGTTGTGTGCAATTCCGTGTTAGGCAGAGCATTGGCGCGTGACACTTGCCTTTCTCAACGGCCCCTACAATTGTGCCCCGTGGAATCGCTGCGGCCCACAGTGGCTAAATTGCTGTTCGCTGCACATCTACTTCGAATGGCGCATTCAAACCCTGCTGTTCCCGACATTTATTGCTCTACCTCCTGTCTGACCGCCCCTGGGTCTTTTCATTGTCCTCAATCCAGACACCAGCGCCCCCGTCTTTCCGTTGGCTTCAAGCGCCCTGTCCACGGCCTCGATCAAGGCCGAAAGCCTCTCCTGGAGAGCGCAATTCTTGCCTATCGCCTCCCTGAATTTCGCGACTTTGTCCGGGTCCTCAATTCGCCTTTCGTCTGCTCCTGGCGGTCCCATTGCGCCCCCATCGCCGTCGCTGTCACCGGTCATCGAGTGGCAAGCCGCCACCAGAGACGCTCCCACGTCGCCTCCGACCTGGTAAGCTTCTCCAGCCGCTTCCGGGAGTGCCCTGGTAACCTCTTACGGGTTGGCGGGGTGGCAGTGGTCCAGGGGAACTTGGTTCGTATTCTGCAGAGAGTACTTGAAGTCCTTTGCATTAAGGATTGGCAGTCAGAGTCCATGGTCCGTACTGTGCACTTGTGAAGAAGAGATATTACTGCAATATCTCTCAAAAGAACAATAAATACAATAAGACAAACAAGACAAAAGAACAGGAAATAAGACAACATAAAAGAAGACACTTCCTGCTATCGCAAGTGTCCTTCTATTTATTTTTAATTGTTCCTTTATCCTTCAGTGAGTAAATGAATGTTATGTCCATGCAATGTTCCGCCAGCGCTGTGGAAGGAAAGAGGACCCCTGCGTTTTGAGTTTTGGCGGGGAGTTTTGGGCGGCAATTTTGGCGGGCGAAGTGGGGACTACCTTTGGAGGCTGAGGGCCCGGCGAGCTCGTGCCCGCGGCGACGGGCCCGCGGGAGCCATGGACGTCAAGGAAGAACCGCCTTCCGCGGAGCGCCGCGAACAGGCCCAGCCCTGCGATGCGACGCGGAAGACGCGGAAGACGGGCCCCAAACGCAAGAAGGCGGGCTGCGGCGACGATGGCGACGGCCAGGCCAAGAGGAAAAGGGCGAAGGCGGCGGCCGAGCCGGTGGAAAAGAGGCTGAGCAGCGTTGGGAAAACCGTCCCGTGGCGCCCACACCCGAACGAGAAGACACGACAGCGCATCTTGAGGGCATTGCCAGGCGGGTGGTGGGTCACGGGACGTGGGGTGAAGTCGGGTTTTCTTGAGGATTTCCTGCACTTTTGTGGCGGGGAGATATGCTTTTCTGTCCCTACTAGATGTTAGACCAAACCGCAGGTCAGGGTCTGTAGTTTCCGGGGCCATTGGCAGCTGTGCGCAGTGGACCTTGGCAATGGATGCAGTCGCCAGCGTGGGAAAGAGTCCATGGAAACGCACAGTTTATCTATGTCCACAGGAAACGCACAGTTTATCTATGTCCACAGGAAACGCACTGTTTATCTTCTGCGCCTGTGTTGTTCCTCTTCAGCAACATGAGCTCCCTTGTTGCATGCCATGTTTCAGATGGATTTGGCCACTTGTACATCTGCTTGTACATCGATGGCAGCGGCAGATGGTTGCTATTCCATTGGATTCCTGCATGCGTGCTCGTTGACCAGCGATGTGCAGTGTTTTGCGCTGTCTTCCTGCGATCGGACATTCCACATCACCTTTCACAGTGTGAGGTGTCTTATCTCCTTTCCTAGGGAAGGAACCAAAGGCATCATTGCATGTCACCTTTCTCTGTCAATCCATAGGACAGAAGGGGCTACCTCTGCGTGGTGCATTTCTGTTGCCGAGTGAATGTCTCAGAATGTGCGTTGACAGCATCTTTGCAACAGGTTCTGCCCATCGGATGTTCCTGCTTGAGCACAAGGTAGTGACTCCTATCGGTTCGCCCGGAGGAGGGGTTGAAGAATTCGTTGTGTTGGGTGCAACGGCAAACGGTGAGATGAACAACCATCGTCTGTATTTTCTTCCCCATGTGTCATACAGCCGAAGAGTTGTCCATGACATATCATATCAACATGGGGTGGAGCATAGCTGACATGGGGTTGGGGCAAGTGAGGGAATCGAAATCTATTTTGAGGATGTTGTGCATTGTAGCATTGTTGCAGATGATCTGTGCTCAAATTCCTTACCGCTTCCTGTTCCAAATGGAGCAACATAAGGAGTCATGTGTTGTGTATTTGTCTCATTTTGTAACAAACAGGACAGCATAGAGCAAGGGCACGTCCGGCCCCACAAGTTTTGGCTGGTTGACTCCAGGTGTCCAAACAAAACTATGGGGCAACCCAAGCCATGGCTGGTGCTTGGCTGTGCAAAATCTGAGGTGTGTGGGGCTTGAATGCTGCCTTGGTGATATTCGCTGTGAATACACATTACACTTGAAGTGTTGATTATGAAGTAGAAATTGCAATCCAGTTGAATTTGTAATTTCGGGAGTGCCCAGCATGTCCCCTTCAATGTGGCATGGAGTCCTTGCAGCCACTTCTTGACTGCAAGATCGGCATGCAGAGCAATAGCCCACCCCATCTGCTGATGCCAGGCAGGCACTTGCAGCCTGCTCAACCTGATGCAGAATGAAACCAAGGTACAGAGAAACACCTGCTTTTCTGGAACTATGCAGCAGTCTGTCGATGTGGTGTTCTGTGTGCTGGGCTCAGTACAAAGTGATGGAATGGATTATTGCAAGCTGCACCATCTCACAACTTTTGTGAATTCTTGGACGCAGTGTACACAGTCACCATTTCACGCCATTCTGGATGCACCTGCCCAGACTTTGCCAAGGGCAACCTGTGCAAACACGTCCTGTTTGTAATGATCCGAGTGCTAAAGATGGACAGCAAGAATCCGCTGATCTGGCAAAAGGCACTGTTGTCAAAGGAGGTGAGCTGCACTCCACTCATAGTTTGACCTTCTGCCTTACCCACAATGGAACATGCACTTGTAGTGTCATGGTGGCAACAAACCTGTGGAGAGGGCCTGGGGTCCCAAGCCTGCGAATCGTTGCTGTTGCAGTTGTGTGACAGCCACACTGAATACATGTGGAGGCTGCAGAAGCTTGATGTGAATCACACAATGGTAAAGAGCATAAGATGGCTGCAAGGTTTGCTGCCTGGTGTAGAAATGACTGCATTTGGCAAGGCCCACGTCTGTTTTGGTAAGTACAGATGTACACACGTTGCACCAGCACATCCTTGTGGTGCTGCCCTGTTCTGCATCTGTGCCTGTCCTCTCCTGGTGAACCTTTGTGTCTGTCCTAGTTGCACAAGCATAGACTCTTGTGAATGTTCAAAATAGCCAAGATGAAAGCTACTCAGCAGCGACAGTACATTGCTGGTGGATGGTTTGTATTGCTTATGCATTTAGGGAGTAGTGTGGCTGTTCATCCATCTTGGACTGAATAGAAATAATACGTCCAGATTATTAGAACGGCCATGGATTTGACGGGGGCAGGTACTGAGCATTGTGTAGCTACTGTTCACACAGCAATTGCTCACAATGTTTGCACTTGCTCATCAGCAGTGTTTAGCCTTGGTTGTTTTTTCTTTGAAGGTGGACCTAATTCTGAGCAACCAACAGGAGAACTGTGGTGAAGCAGTCATGGCTAGCGGAAGAGTTCTTGGGGCATATAAGAAGATAGCATCGCAAGGTGCGTTTCAGATGGCATTGATGGATAATCTGCAAGCAAGCCATTGTCTAGTAACACCCCATTCGGCACGATTATCTTGTGGTCACAATTCACATCGAGTTTTCATTTTGTGCTGTCAGGTAGACCCACAAATTCTTGTGCGATCTTGGTGCAACATTTTTGCTGTACAGTTGAACTGCTTTGTCGATAGATTGCTTTCTTGGTCTGTTCCTTCAACAGTCGCAATTATATAAAGTAGTGCGTTTGGTCGAGACTGACATGGCGTGTGGTGCTTTTGTCCAGAAGAGCAACTGGAGGAGGAGGAAGGGGATCCGAACAGGAAACCAGTTGAAGGAGATTGCCCAGTCTGTTATGAAGAGCTGAAGGTATGATTTCGAGAATGACTGTGAGACCATTTCCAAGGCAAGAAATTGAAGTCTTGCAATTCTTACCCAACTTTGCTCTTGAATTTTATCCTCAACACACTGTGGTCAGCTCCCCCAGTCCTGTTGCAATAAAAGCACGTTGCTGTGAACATTTGCGTGACAGGAGTTTGGCAAAAGGCTATCTTATGTGCGTCTTGCCACTGCTGCAGGAGGGTGGTGAGGCACTGGTGTGGTGCAATACTTGTGGCAACAACATTCACAAGGTGTGCTTCACCAAGTGGAGCAGAACACAACTCCAAAACTGCGGCTCCGTCACTTGTGTGTACTGCCGCTCTCCATGGGAAGATGGCTCTAACCCAGGTGTGGTCATGGACATGCATGGTGTTGCTGTATATCTAAAAGTATTCACCCACAGTAACTTTCGCATACATTGACAGCGCACGAATTTCTTACCCCACGCCCCCAACACCCCCCCTTCTCAAGGATTCTGGCTCACAAACGTTTCTGGCAAGCAAACTTAACATCCTGCAAAGCTTGCAGTGCAACTCTCGGACACTGGAATCTATCCTTGCGCACTGCCCCCTAGGTCCTTAGGCAACAAGGGGATTGCAAAACTCCTGTTGACCCAGCAGTCTGCCATACCCTGTCACCAACAAAGCCTTCCTCTGGGCCTTCACCCCCCTCCCCCCCCCCACCCCCCCACTACATTTTGGGAAGCCAACAGGCCACAGGGCGCAAGCGCTCAATTTGCTTGGGAGAGAGGTGGAAATTGTAGTGGGTAAAAAATCAAGAGCCGATCTTCAGCCTATGTTGTTATGCCTTGATGGTCTTGGCTTTCGCAGAACTTCTTACACTGGCATGGCAAAGGATGTCAGGAGCCTGTTGTTGGCCCATTTGTGGGCACTAGGAGCAAAGGAGCCGCTGCGAGCGCCCTAGGCCATTGTGGTCAGGTCTTTACAAGCTGAATGCGTGTAAACTATGCTCAAGTTAATCAATGATCAGCTCTGTCATGTCGACTCAGCCACTCTGCCCTGCACTTTCGATATGGGAGGTGCATTCCCACATATTGCCAATGCGTTTCTTTCCTTGCAGGGAAAATTGAGGGTGTCAAGGACAACGATGGGTATGTGAACTTGCGCGACGTCAGCCAACACCACAACAGCAACAACACCTCCTTGGATGCTCTCTATGGTGACACGTCCATGTGGGTTGAGGCAAGCATGGGCCTCATATCAAGGAGGAATGCGGCCAGACTCTTCCATGCAGCTAGGGGAGAGTTTTGAAAGAATGGAATGTGGCACCGAGCTACGAATTTCCATCTGACTGGCTGCCTGCCTGTCTGCATTTTACTGGTGTTTGCAATGCACACCGTCGATGTGGTTAGGTTGGTTTCGTTGCCCTCATACTATACGTGTTGTGAGTTGTGAGTCTGGTGCCTCAAGGGACTTCGCATATATCCTGTACACCTGGCAGGTTTGCCTCACTTGTTTCGGGGTGAGGGACAGCATCGTGAAGATAGCAACGCAATCTCCTTTTCACTTCGTTTGTGCTCAAAGCAACATTTAGTCTAATTTTGGTTTAAATTTTCAAGGCAACTTTCTCAGTATCCCAGCTGAAGTGTCACACATCCTGTCAGCCGCTCTCCTGGAGTCCTCTTTACTTTGCCACACGCCTGTCATCGCTCTGTGGATTCTTTCCTATTCATAGCTATGCGTTGCATTGCTGTCCACAGTGTGTAACTGTTGGCCCTCGTCTCTTGACACCGCCACAGCCAGTGTGCACACAACAGTGTCCCCTTGTCCCTTCCAGTGACCACAATGCGTCTCCCGCACACCAACTCCAGGGGCGCAGTCGCCGTTGGTATCTGCCCCTTTCCCCGCTGTTAAACGCTGAATCAACGCATCGGCTGCTGCGCAATTTGCACGGACAACGTGAACTTGGCAATGCACGGCAAAGCAGGTCCGTGCGAAGAAAGAGCGCGTCCTAACCAATCGGCAGGCATATTCCGGATAGTACCTTTGCCGAATGAGGTGGCTCCTTGCAACAACCTCCCCTCGCTCTCGCTGGGCGTCACCTGCTTCATCCTCCCACCCCCAGCTACCCGGCCATGGCCTGCACGATCCTCTTGGTCACCGCCCCCGCCTCCTCCGCGCCTAGGTCCTCGCAGTTCCGTATGCAGTTGGCCACCAGCACGCAGGTCGCCAGCTTATCCGCGTCCACCCAGCACAAGCCGTTGACGCCCACGACGACCTCGAACTTGAACGCGGCGCCCAGCGCGGCCAGCGCGGGGTGCGGCGGCACCGCTAGGAGGGACGCCACCGTGGCGCTGGACACGCTGAAGGTCATGCCGCCGGAGAGGGGCCCCATGCCGGCGGCCTTGCCCAGCGCGTTGGTACAGGCGAGGACGGGGTGGAGGTCGCGGTCGGCGGCGGTCACGCGCGCGTAGACGAGGTCGCCGGCCTTGAGGGCTGGGATGTTGCGGCGCGTGACGTTCTCGAATGCCAGCAGCGGCAGATCGGCGTTGAAGGGGCCGTTGATGTCCACGATGAAGTTCTGCGCGGGGTGCACGCGGGGTGGGGAGTTGTGGGGGCTGATTGCGTTGCAGGTCTGGCAGATCGGGCTGAGATCTGATCTGGCCGGGGTTCGCTGTGATCGGGACGCCGCGTTGACTTTGCCGCCGACCGCGTCGACGTGTGCCGGTCGGCCATTTGTGTGCGCAGATGTTCGAACAAGCAAACATGTGGGCAAACAAACACACACGCGCAAACACACGATACTTTTGTGAGTTGGCAGGAATGGAATGCGTGTGCCACTGCCTGGGTCGCGCAGACAAGCAGCGCGAGAGGCGGCGGGGGGGAAGGCGCAGGCGGGTTTCTCACCTCGGGGAGCCTGTCCCTCACGATGCCGACCACGGCGTCATCAACCCGCGGGATGTACCTGGCGCCCCCGCAAGACAAGCGCCGCAGTCAGCACGTCGCCTGGCGGCGTGCGCCTCGCCGCCGCCCGCCGCGGCCGCCACTCACTTTTTCTGCCTGCCCTTGATCCACAACTTGCCCCTGTTGGTCCGCTGCAGCCTGCCCGCCTTGGACGCCGCCATGCACCCGTCCTGCAGGCGGACGCCGCTGCCGATTCGGACCTCCCCCGACTCCGGCAGCTCCAGGACGGGGTCTCCCGGACCCAGCACCTGGGACGCTCCCAAGCTCATGCCGCCCAGCCGTTCGGTCGCGGGGCCTCGACCGAGTTCTGGACCCAAGTCCTCGTTCCTCCTGACTGCGTTTGGGCGATGTTTTGAAGGCATTTGACATGTATTTTCTTGCTATGTTTGCACTGGGGCTTCCAATTACTGCACCAGCTTTTCGGCTGACCCCCCAGTAATTCAATGGGCTCGCTAATCTAAATCACCCGGCGGACAAGCGACCCGGGAAGCCGTCTCTTCTTCTGTGTGTAAGTGTGCATAATTTGACAGACACTATCCGAATCAGGATACTTTCCAGCAGTGCTTCGGTTGGTAAACTTGGGGGGGCTACGTAACCACATTCTACATACTCCGGACCTATGACCTGCAGTTCGGGCACACAGACAGCAACCTGTCGACCATTGGCTGCGAAGTGGACGCCCAGTCATATGGGCCACGGTGTGAACCGTTGCTTTATATGAAGAGCACCGCTGAGGATGGTCCTCCGTCCCATTCAGACGTGCAGGACATCCAGTGTGCACGAAACGGGGCAACCAGCGGAAGGAAGCTCGGCAAAGAAGATACAAGTAAGTCCGATCAGTGCAAAAGGGCGACAAGAGCGCGTCGAGGCAGCTTGTTCAATTTAATTGACTGGCAAAAACATCACTGCACTCACAAACGGCGCTGTCGCTGCCACAAGCGGCATTGAAAGACGACAACAGGCGTAATTCAATACTCACAAATAAGTAGTGAGTATGGTATAAATAGCGTAAATAATGAGTATAGTAGGTCGTTTTTCTCTGTAGCATGTTGGATTGCGGACATGCTGTCCGGCACGCTGCTTGCAACGACCGTTTGATCATGCTCGATTGTTAGGGCAATCCACCCATCGTCTGGGCGCGCTTTTGGCCATCGAGGGATGGAGGACGTCGGAACTAGGCACACGGATGCGTTCATCTTTACTGCGGTTGCTTGCAGGACACATCCGACTCTTCCAAAACGACTAGTTTGAGAAACTGGCTGCCATCACATAAGTGATTCACATTGTCATGCATGGTTGGAGCCTGCAGTGTTGTTTCACTGTTTGCCTATATCTTTGCCACGTCCACACTCAAGAATAACATGTTCGGACACGAGCGTCCGCTGCTTGCACGAGAGCCACTCAGGAAGTGATCTCAAGGAAGAAAATGTACAGCTTCATGTACTGTTTCTGGCGGCATATCCAATGCTCCGTCAGCGACAAATGCTGTGCTGTACTTCTCTAAGAATGCTCCAAACAGGGGCTGCTTTAAGCAGCCCAACGATGGGGACCATGCCATTCTTTCTTGCCATAACAAACCGACCCACTAGCGTCGCACCTTCATGGCGCCCACACGCGCATGGGCACCATGTGTTCCTTGTGCTGCAGGCTCCTTGGTCTGAACGCTTCGTTGCCCTTTCAAATTTCATCGCACCAAGCCTTGCGTTTGTGGCCATCGGGGCTGGATCAATTCCACAACAAGTGACCATTATATGCGGCTTGTTTCTTGACTTTCTGGAGTGGCTGGGTACCAGTGTCCCCACCACTCCGGCGGCTCCGTGAATCTATTAGTTACGCCCCAACCTGAGACAGATTCGGCTTCTCAATCCACCGTTCAAAAAGGATCTATCCTTCCTTGCTAGTGGTACTCTAAAGTGGATAACTGCGTGACTTGGAGATTCGAGATTTGTTTTCTGAAAAGCTGGCTGCTTCTGAAAATCGCCTCGCTCTGGAAAACGTTCTTCGCTGCCGCGACAATCCAGGGGATCTTCCCTGCCCTTCAGAATCCGCGGCACACCATTATCCCACACAACCTGCACATTTCCATGCCCTCGTTCTAGAGCTATAGCGCGCAGTCGCTGTCTCCCCAGATCCTCTTTGCAGCAGTCTCGACATCGGCAATGCCCTCTCCAATGGGCCTCCCGCGCCCTGTCCCATTTCGACGTTTTCCGTCATGCACTTACTCCAAAATCCATTGGTTTTTCTCCCTGGAGCCAAACGCAGTGCGTCCTGTTTCGTTGCCGATTGACGGAGGACAAAGCACGTGATCAGTGTGGCACCTGTTGGATGCGGAGCAACCCACTGCATGCACGAAAATGGATGCATGATCATATGATGTGGGTGGAAGGGCGCATTTGCTGGGCGGAACATGAGGGCCGAAATTTGTCTGACAGTGCTTGTCGGAATATTCTATCTTGACCAACTCCTGCAGGCACACGCGGTGTCCATTGGAACCCCTCACAACGCCACCGGGGCGCTGGAAACTGAGCTTGCCAGAATTGAACCGATCCTAACCAGTCATTACATGGGAAGAAAAGTGATGTTGCGAAGCCCGCAGCTCCCCAATAGAAGCATTCGTTTAAGGTGTGACAGGGCTGTCCGAATTACTCAGCGGGGTAAAGAAGAGGAGCAAGAGACAACGAGAGCGATTGGATTCGGTCCCGCCGCCCCGGACCGTGACCTGCGGTGCTCACTTCAGTCTGTTCAGCGCCGCGTGGATCTCTGCCGAAACTTTCCTGGTTGGGGACTCCCATGTCGAGCCCTTCGCATCTTCCACCCACTTTTCGCATTGATTCCGGATGGACCTCTGCTTGATTCTGAAGTGCTCCCGGCATGCCTTCTGAAAGGGCTGGGGTGGGGCCTTGATGGCAGGCAGAATGGCGTGCTGCAGCGTGTGGCACCTTACGGACAAATTGTAGGAGCGGCTTTCATCCAGGGCGCGCCGCGTTCGGGCGGTGCGTCCGGGCTCGTTGAACCAGGGATCCTCCACGAACACCATACCTTGTATGCTCACCATCAGCTGCAAACAGCAGATTCAACCTATCAAACCCCATACTGAATGCCAAGGTAACGGAGGTGCCAGGTTCCCATGGAACTGATATCTGCTGGAACGCGTGTGTCTGCACGGCCACACTTGGCAAACACATGTTCTAGGCGCATGCACAGAGTGCCTCGATATATACCATCATGTATTGAGCTAGCTAGTATGCACAAAACAGTGTTTAGTTTATAGCAGGAACACCGGCAGACGGCCTCGGCCAGCACTACTGGCATAACTTTGCCCATTTTGCAGACTTCTAATCCACAATTTTGCTGTCATGAACTGCTCAAATCGTTTTCAGAAGATCACCGCATAATCACCCTATTTTCGGGAGGGGCCAGTCGCGCAAATCGCCAAACCATACGGCCCTTTCTTCAAGCCCCCATCTTCATTATCCTTGCTAGAAATGCGCTTCTCTCCAATTTGCCATGCACCCCGTCGTGCCAGCATCCCAAACCAAGCGCCCAGCGAGCTGCCTGCTTCTCGGCGCTCTCAGTGTGACAGCCGCATTGATGCCCCGTTCGCAAGCAGTCGCGCCTCAGCACATCGCCAGAAAGCAGTTGCACGAACGCATCACCCGGAACACGCATCGCCTTGGCGTCCGCATTGCACTGAAGAAAGACACACAAGGGACCTCGAAAGTCCGCACCTGCAGTATCGTCGAGCTGATTCCCCATGACGGGCCCTGCGCATCGTTTTGTAGTTACTAGTCAGGTCCACAGAATGCTCGCAAAACATTCAAGATGCAGGTTCCAGCGCGTCAGACGATGCAAGAGGTCGTTTGGGTTGGAATGCTTACTTCAGGTGAAGGGGACGGTGATTCGTGCACGGCTGGACCCATTCAACGCTGCCAAACATCAACTCAAGCACGCAGGAGTTTTGGGCTTGCGCGTGTTTTCAATTCCCCATTCCCAATCGGCTCGGGAGGATTAGCCTTGATTCGGACAGCTCCGATGATGTGCCACCCTGACCGTGGAATCACCGCCGCGGCGATGCACTGGCCAGGTCTGCTGGCAATTGTGCTCCCTTGTGACATGCTTTCGAAACCTCTCATCTCATTCACGAGTAGCGCACAATTTCAACCGCCCTGGCATGGGGCAAGTCGCTTCTGAAAGATCCCGAAACATCGCCCAATTTGTGACAGGCTCCAAAACGTATTTGTCCGCAAGTGCCACGAGTGTGCGCATGTACACACAATAGGGACCCAAGACTCCAAAAAGGCCTGCCGTGCATCAACACACCAGTAGTTTCAATTTGGTTGTAAACAACGGCAGGCTCACCGGCCACGTGCCCAAGAGGGACAGGCACACCATCCCGGACTTGTACAGGTTAGGGTTGAATCTAATTTTCCCGCCGGCCGTCGTCTTGAACTGCACTCTGGGCGGCCCGTTGGGGTAGTCCACCGGCACGTAGACGTCGAAGACGAAAATGCCGTTGGCGTAGGGCGTGTTCTCTGCCGGTATGATGGCGGCCCGCATCAAGTCCATGCGCGTCCGGTCCACGGCCAGCAGTATGCAGCTGTCCCAGTGCAGCGGCAGTGCCGTCGGCAGCAGCCGCACCTCTCTGGACAGGCGCTTGCTGCGCTCGAGGCTGGCCGCCGTGGAGCTCTTTTGGCTGAAGGAGTGGTCGCCGGTGAGGGACTCCTCGCACGTGAATTGGTAGGGCCTCAGGGCTGTCGCGTACGCCTGGCGCTCGTCCCTGACGCGCAAGTGGGGCGTGTCATGCACCGTGTCATCTCATCGTGCACATGGCCGTAGTTAGTATTCACCATGGTAGGATACGGTGTATGGTGTATGCGTATCGTACTGCATGTGCTGTACGATGCCGTGTCATGCAGCGCGTCGCACAGCGGCGTGAGTTCCTCTCATCGTGTTGATTCTGAACAAGCTGTCGCTTGAGTCCGGAGATGGGATCCGTTGCAAATCGAACGAGATTTATCCAGAATCTAGATATTAAATCTGGAATGAGGTATCGAGAGTCTACGTATGAGACACATCATCTGATGACGCGTTCATATATCCCTGCATCGCCTCTGGAGGCACATGGCCACCTCGTCAAACTCAGGATAGATGGCATCAAAGAGATAGTCCAGCCACAACGCGAGGGCATGAGGATAATCCAGCCATATGTTGGCATATGTTGCCATATGTTGGCAAACAATCGAAACCTGCGAGAAAGTTCATGTGCGGTATACCAAGTATACAAAATCTGCTATGTTTGGTGCAAAATCCAAGGAATGTAAGTGCATACCCCCCACAATGCGTGCAAATCTTAAGTATATTTTTGCCACAGCGTCTTGCAGTGCATGCTCACCTGATTGCCATTTCTCCATTCTTGGGTTTACGGCCCATCTTCGCCACACCATTCATGGCTTCACGTTCTTTAACGTGAACGTCGATGCCTTGTGCTGGATGCTCTTCTTGCTGTGCATGTGGTGACTTCGGTAGAGCGTCCACGTTGTCCAGCAGGTCTGAGATCGATCAATCAATGCCTCAAAGATGAATGGTGCTAAACCACTACGATCATCTTACTGTTTTTATCCTTGCACGATGTGGGATTGCAGAAAATTCAGTTGGCCAGGGGGCATGCGAAATAATCCATGCACCAATCGAAGCAATAGATTGCCTAACAAGGTCATGTGGTACCATCAGTGACTTACACATATTCTGTTAAATTAAAGTCTAGGCTAATCAAATGTGAAAAAAAAAACGGCTTGCCAAGCATTGATTCAATTCATCAAGGGAATCGCTCACAGTGGAAAATTGCTGCATTCAACTTTCGGATACGACGCCCCCCCCCCCCCCTCCAAATCGAGTGCGGAATGGAACTTGATGATGATTTTTTTACCAAATCATGTTCTGAAGCAATGCAGCGCAACGCTCACGACCTCTCCACTCTGTATCGTAAGAGGCACAGAGAATCATGAGCAGTGCTTTCCAAGCCACGAAGGCACATTGAGAGATCCCGTCTGCAATGAGGTCCTCACGTGTCGGGGCAGCCAATGTACTCACGTGTAACAGTGAGGTCGAAGTCGCTCCACCTTCTTTCGAATTCGTGCCGGATGGATCTCCCCAGGATGAACCGCAGCACCTTGGTCATGTCTCGGTACTTCGCAATGGTCCGGTCAATCTCGCGCAACACGGACGAGACTCCCTGCATCGGGACTAGGAGCCAAGGGGCCGGGTTGGACTTAATCTTTTCGATGACATCCGCGTTGAGTGAGCTCCACACGCGAACGGCGGTGTCTCTGCACTTCAATGTGTTGGTCTTTGCCGTGTTTCCCGAGAGCTGTATTTTGGCGGCCAAGCTCACGAGGCCATCGAGAACGTCCAGCACGTCTTTATGGCCGCCTGAATTCAAACTGCACTGTCAACGAAATGCGCCAGCGGCGCCAGGGGGCAGAAGCGCCACAGTACAAGCACCGCCTTTCTGAATTTGGCATCAACTGCTGTTCTGGGGAGCTTCTTGGCAGAACGAATCCCAGAGAACTCCGACAAAGGTTCCTCCATTCTCAGAGAGAAATTCTCGGAAATTGGTGCCAATGGCTGTTACAGGGCATGGCCTGGATCCTGTGGTCTGCACCACTAGCACTATCGAATGCTATAGGAGAATAGCGCACTCCAATAAACATCATGCTATAGGAGAATGGCGCACTCCGATAAATATCAGAAAGTGTGGTATGGCTTTCAAATCGTAGGGTTGACTATATGCAGAGACAGAAACCAATCCATGGGCTTCTTGCGAGTCCCCAAAAGCCCATGCCAGACCCAAAGTCAACCTGATGTGATGAAACATGTGCCGCAACTCTTAAGCTCTAGGAGATTCCATTTGCTAAGCAGCTCAGAGGTCAACACACCTAGCTTTTCCAACACATGAAGCATTGGCCTGCTGCATGTCACTCCAGAACGGCACCACATGCGATCTGTACTGTTGCTATTATCGATTGAACAAAGAAAACGAACCCAAGCTGGGCACACACCTCCCAGTGCAAACCCTGCTCTTCCAAAGCACTACGTCACTTAAGCACACTGCGGCACCATTGCTACCCTGATGCTTTGCTTCACGAGCGTTTCACATTGCATGATGGGGAAATGGATTGAGCGACCGTCTATAATGCGCGTTTTGGGCCGCACACACAACGACCACAGAAACTATTACAATTTGTGGCTTACTTACTGGTCTGGTGTTCAGCCAGATGGCTTTGATCTAAGCTGCCTGGACCTGCAGCCTTGCATGTCATGATGCCCTCCGTTGAAGAACTGCACCCGACAGAAAACCAGTAAGATTCGTCAATTCTGACCAATATCAAAATCGCACATATTTAGACTGTTTACACAAAGCGCTGCCAAATTTCGGTATCTTCAAGTATAGCTGGAAATGTAGACAAGCCTATGCCTGGGAAGCTTAAGGACCTACATCCCGGTATACATGCATGGGCACAATGATGGACGCACCTACGAGGACATGATGCGTGGTTTGACATATTGATGGACATTCCGAAAATACAATATCGATACTATTCGATACACAATATTGAATGATTGCGTGCATCGTCAAACCACCTTCTTTCCATCGAGCCTGCAGAGACTCTTCCCAAATAATTTCGACCACTGCGCACCTAAACAGGCACGCCTTCAGACACACCCATTTCAACGATCCTTTGGCCGACAACTGGCTACCGTGGCCAGGACACACAATCGACGACACCTTTCTTTAATGTTGCACAGATTCTGCCTGCACTGCGCACCAGAAAGGACACTTCTCCAGTCCATTCAAATCCGCTCTGCAGCGAAATCCAGCACCTCAGACACAAGTTCGTGAAGAAGATGGTGAGCACCGCATCAGTGACAAATTTCTTGAACGTCGCTCATTCGAAAATTTGCCACCGTCCTGACATACAGCTCCATTTTGGAGATGCCCTTGCACTGGTGCCATCACATGTAATAGAGGCAAGTTCCTGGAGATGCACCAGCCATCTCCTGGTTACTTTTGGAACATCCCATTCTGGGAGAAAACAAGACAAAGGAATTTCCCAGCCTCTGGAAGCCGTATTCTTTCTGCTGCTGGCAGTACTTTGGAAGTACTATTTTATTGCCAGCGCCTGCTCCCAGAGAGATCAATCTGATTGAAACGGAAGCTCTGCGCCCAAAACGGCCGATTCACAGGCTTGAAGTTGACTAGAACGAGCATCAGAGCTGGCACAACTTGCCTGTGATCGCTGGTCGACGCCATTGCCCCTGAGGGCAAGGTGCAGAGGGTGGCTTGATGAACTTTCCACAAGGATCTGTGGATACAATGCGTTGCACCAGTTGTTTAGCATGCTGCAATTGCTGTGAAATTACGCCATGAACTCTTTCAGCCAAAGTGTCCAGTTGGCACGAGCTCGACCAGCAACAGAAAGAACGGGGCGGCCAGCCCGCACAATTGAAAGCATTTGTGTTGCCCAATCACTGCCAACCATCTGATTTTCGCCTCATTAGGTGCCCTCCATACAGTGTTGTAGAGTGGTGAATAACGGGAATGAAATCGGAGGAATGGGTCCAACTTGAACTTAATTTGCAATGTATTTGTTTATGGGCTTTTTTGTACAATACACAAAATGATTCGTATTTAGTTTGTTATTCTTTCCATCTGACAATACACGACTTTCAGCAAACCAACTCGAGCTCGAGCCAAAGATGAAATTTTGGGTAGCACGCTTTCCAGGGTAGTGGCCAACTTCGCCAGCGATCCCCTCCGTGCCGCGCAAAGCCTGTCTCAATGACTAAACGCCGTGTGAAACTTCATTGTGTCGTTGTTTCCCATAATAAACCAACAGCACTGAGTTGACGGCAAATTCACCCGCCGGGATGTTTGAGAACCTCTGCGCGCTAAACTTCAAGGCCAGGCTCGTCTGACACACCGCACACCGAGGTCGGCAGTATCGGGGCCGCGGATTCGGTTCTTACAGCGACTGGACGAGGTTGTGACGGCGAGCCGCGTCCAAGATGGGGCCAGGGCGGGCGTCGGCGCGCCGCTGACACAGAGCACCCCGGCCTGCAATGTACGGGCACCCGCAAGGCAGCCACCCTCCCCACCCACCCCCACCCGGCGCTGACAAACTACCTTGAACGGCGAGCCCGCTGGTGGCTGCCTGCGTTCTTCCGGCCTTGCCGTGGTCCGGCGCGTGCAGAAGCCTCTGTCGGGCCGAGGAGCTCCTCCCGTTCCCCCCTTACACGTGGCCCTCCGGCGCGCAGCTGCCTGATGTGTGAATCTCGCCCGAAACCGCCCCCAGGCCGGCGCCAGCTACAAAATCTGTGAACAGATTTCGGCCGTGGGATGAGCTTCGCCACCAGATCGTCGGTGACGGCGGCCGTCGGCAGACAAGAGCGGCGAGGCGCCGGGTATCCCGCCGCGAAGGGGATGGATGGATTGATGACGTGGAGGGAGGGGATCGGAATGGGGAGGAGGCAGGAGAGTGGGAGGGGCGTCGACGGGCGTCTTTGAGCGGTGTTGGGGGCTCCGGGGTGGGGGAGGGAGCGGGGCGGTTCAAGCGCAGGTGGGCGCCCGGGTGCGGCCTTTGGCGTGGCCGGGCGGGTGGTGCTCGGCTTATGTGGAAAAGGGGAACGGTCGCCGATTGGGTGCCCACCCTTATCCACTACTGTGGCGAGGCAGAAGGACGTCCCAGCAGATTCATGGGAATTTGGGCGGGTAGGGCTCCGCAGCGGCTGCGACAGGCTGCAGGCTTGAGGCTTGGTATTCCTTGCACTCAGCGCGAAGCAGCTGAAGAAATGTGATGTCAAGCCAGGCGTCGAACGTTTGATTCACCCGTGCATCAGCTGTGATATCAGTGGTATCTGCAAAACATTTATTGAGTATGGGTACACGTTCGATGTCGCAGGTTGATGTCAGCTTTGCATTCAGACATCGCTCCAAACACGAGCAACACAGAGCAATTGCCCTTGTCAAGGGGGTAGTTGCAATTCTACGCAACTTGTAGGCTCCCCTGACAATGTTTAGAGTTAACTGAGCACTGTAACTGAGATGCTTTATAAGTACCTCAATATAGTGAAAGAGCTTACAAGGCAGCAGCAATCACTTCGAAATGTACTGAGCGAGCCCATACGACGTGGTGTTTTGTGGACGTAGCCTAAACGGATGTGGAAATACCACAGGGCAGCAAGCGTGATGGGAATGCGGCTGTCAGTGTTGCTCAGTTGTGAAGCAGGCAAAAAACTTCCATCGCCTTCTCTTCAGCAGGCAAGAAAGCCAACTGTACCCTCGCTTATTTGCTTTAACAAGAGGGAAACGATTTATAGAACGGTCAGCCCCTTTCTTGTCGTTTTGAAGTTTGACTCATTTCCGTATTGAGCAGAAATTGCAGAGTGTAGCTGTAAATTTCGTGCGGCGTTGTGTTTCTTGGAAAGCACAACAAACAGCGTAATGTGCTTCAATGGTACAACCATTTGATGGCGCAGCGCAGATCCACTAATGGTGATCCACTACACTCAGGGGGCCTCCTCCAACGAAGATATCCAACGCCTCGACGGGAAATGCCATATGGTGCTATGCATGGCTACCTGCATCTTGCCGGGCGATAATGCATGGAAAGTATTGCTGGGCAATCAGTATTGCCTGTAGAAGAATTTCTTGTTTTGGCTCAAAGCCAGGGAACCTACAAGAAGGCCTGCAGTATGTGCCGGTTCGCACTGGCCGTCTGAAATCTATTTCGCTCTTGATACGACTTGTTTGCCACGAAATGTAGTAACGAATCGGCCATCTATCTGATGCATGCATTGTGCGAATGGGGTTTGCAGGGGATGAGAAAACATGGCGCTTGGAGCGCCGGTCAAGTGCACATGTGCAATCAGATTCGCATTGCAATATGTCAACAACGATTTCATGTTCCCAGAAATGTGGCATTGAATTCCTCACGATAAATTACGCCTATTAGATTAGTAAAAGAATACATATCAACAAAAAAAAACAGTTGTTTAGGAGACGCGCAAGTGCTGAAGGTTTGCTTGCAATTTGAAAGCCCTCTCACATTTGCATCTCCCAGCGCCCAATATGCAAGTAGTATAGGCCCCTCAAATTGCAGGCTAGTCTGCTGGGAGAATGGGGCGCGTTATGCATATGTCGTCATAAATGCACACAATTGATGCAAACAAATACTTGAATTTCCATCGTGATGAATCTCCGAGCATGGTGTTCCGGCAGGACATGCCCTGAATGTCCAATCCGGATATCCTATGCGACCCGCTTTCTAATACTTCCTCCGTCCCATATTAATTATCGTCTATGACTTGGGTACATTATTTCTCCATCGCGCCTACATTGAATTTCAATAAAATTTACCCCAAAGCTGCGTTCGGGAGGTTGGAGTGTATTATCAAAATTTCATGTCGATCCGTTAAGCTTTGAGGATTTGGCAGTACTTTGTAGGAAGGGTCCTATGGCCAGAAAAGGGTCGTTTTTGGACGTTGCGCCCAAACACAACCGGTTTTGGTTGTTTTGAGGAGCACTCCTTCGCGGCACCAAAACAAACCCGTCCTTTAAAACTACTCACGCCGTTCAGAATGGAGGTCACTAGGGTGCTTGCAAAGAGGTGCGTTGATAGAAAACGCATTTCGAATGCATTGATCGTCGAACTCGCCATGGCTCGCAGCATCAATTCATGCTTGATTCGATGCATCGAAGTGACGTTCTGGACCCAGATTTTTTTGTTCAGGTCTTTTCAAGCTCCTTTGCCACCATCAAGGTGACTGAGGTCTCCCGGTCCTTTTCTCAAGGAGCCAAAGATGGTGATACGTACATACGCAATCGCAATTTATCCCAATACATACATAATCACAAATTGTGCTTAATTTGAATGGAAAGGAAGGGCACGATGTTGCCGACACTTTGGAACTTTTGCACGGAGGCTACGGCTCACCAGGTCGCTGATCACAATTTGGAGCCCTCTCCGTATTTTCAGCGATATTACATACACCCTCTCGCCTCCCTTCTCCTCCAAAGATCGCAATGATTTCAACAAAAGAGATTCCTTAGCACACCTGGGATGCCTAATATCTTGTTCAATCTGCCCCAGCGAGCCTCGATTGAGGCCATTACACTAGACTGTGAAAACGTGCCGCTCACGAATGTTGCCTATACTTGGACATCCCCCGTGATGCCGAATTCCAGGGCTGCAGGTTGGTGGATGTTACTTGTTGGATCGGCCTGCGAAGATGGGGTCCATCGCCCCACGCAATACCCTCACAAGCTGACCCAATTGTTGGAAAATCCCAACCAGCACTTCTTCACAAGTAACGCAGCATGGTTTTCACCTTTTCCACCGCGTGAGCCATTTGCGGCTCGTACTTCCAGCCCTTTGCTTCCCGCAGCCAGTCGTCGCACTGTTGCCTGATGGCCTGCTGCTTGAGCCTCAGATGTGTGTGGCACACGTTCTCAAACGGATGGGGTGGGTGCCTAATCACCGGCTTGATGGCATGCACGAGCGTGTGGTACCGAGAAATGAGTGTGTACAACCAGGACTGATTCTCGTCCCGCCGCCTCCCCCGTCGGTCCCCATGTCGAGGCTCGTTCCAGTATGGCTCCTCCGTGAAAATCATGGACTGAATGCTAACGAGCACCTGCAGTGCGCACTGCTTCTGTGAGTTTCTGCCTTGCGTATATTTGCAATCTGCTAGTAACCAGGTTGCATGGAAGTGCGCATTAATATTAATGGGCTTTTGTAGGCATTTTATTTTCGATGCCAAATTGACTCTCGTTGCTGTTGCGCCTTGCGCGCGGTGGCCGCACGCTACGCAGTTGAACTCTAGGAGTTGATCAAATAAATATCTGGTGAGTGATTCTCTAGAATTGGGAATACTGGATGGTGCACCAATGGGCTGATTTGGCAGGCAATTATGTAGAGACAATTGCTGCCAGTCCAATGGTCCCAGTTGCACTCTACTTTGGGTACCGTTTAACTGAGGAGTGGGTGGTAATGAAGTACCACATTTGGTTCTCACTTAGATCTGCTTCATGCCATTTCGATGCATTGCAACGCGAAGCTGATGCGCGCAAAATTATTCCGCCACTTGCTTGTGTTATCACGTGGCGGTGCATCATGTATTTCCGCGTTGGAAACACTTGGGTAGGCCCAAGAAACCAAGGTTGTTATTTGGCTGTTAACGTTATTCCATTTACGCAGTTTATGCGGACATGCGAATAAACACACATTGACATGCGAAGCGTGCGCCAGCTGCGCATCGCGCCCAGATTCAGGTGCGCCAGGGGTGCTGTGAGTGGCATCTAGGCGCGCAAGAGCGGGAAAAACGATTGTTGTCTCCACAACGTGGTCACCAGAAAATGGCGTGAGGTGGACGCAGTGCTAGGCGCTCTCACGGCAGTCAGCGAGCCCTAAAACCTGTCAGTACCATTGTACGACATAGCGCAAATGTTGCCGTTGGCCCAACGCAAACATGCAGGTAACCATGGTCGCCGGTGCATTAACACGTTCAGAGGCAAGCAGCAACCCCGAAAATGAGAGGTGAGGAGTAAAAGAAGGCAGCAACGAATCATGGTCTTAAGCACCAGTTTTGCTGATATCTTTGAGAAAACTCGCTATACAGACGTGGTGGAACGTACGAGAATGCATCCCTTAGCAAAGCGCAGTGCACTGCATGATAGGCGTTCTCTTACCCGTTTCTATCACAACCCACACAAAGCTTCAAAACGACTACAAGGGGCTCCAACAGACACTCACACGTGGGTGCATAGATTAGAAAAAGTGCGCGCGAGCGCCACTGACACCCAGCAGGGCTCACGGGCGTCACCTGCAACAGGGTAGACGACCCCGGCTTCCACGAAGGCCCATCCCAGGTTCCCAGAAGCGACAGGCACACCCTCCCGTCGCTGTACAGGTTGGGATTGAACCGCACATTTCCGGCGCCGGTGGTCATGAAGTGCACCTTGGGCGGCACCTGCGGGTAGTCCGGCGGTAGGTACACGTCGAAGACGAAGCACCCGTTGGCGTACGGCGTGGCGCCCCCCGGTATGATCAGCGCACGCATGATGTCCATGTGGCCCTCATCCACCGCCAGGAACACGGAGCTCTCCCAGTGCAGGGGCAGGGACGTGTGCAGTGCCTGTATCTCCCTGGATATGTGCGCTATCGAGGCGGCTTTTCGCTTTCTGGCCTCATCCCGGGTGCCATTTTTGCAGAAGTGGTGACTGATGGCCAGGACGGCGGTCATGACCTGCTGGCCTCTGAATTCGTCGACATATCGGGAATCCTCGTCGTAGGTAGGGGCGGGCGCAGGCAGCCGAAGGCGGGGTCTCCTGGGACCCTCCTGGGCCGCCCTCAGCGCAAAATGGAGGTGTATGCGCTCGGCGGCCTTGAGGGCTAGGGAGGTGATGGCCGCCACGCCGATGGGCAGGCCGCCCCAAATCAGCAGCTCGGTGCGCAGCGGCATGGCCTCAGCCCGTGACAGGCGCCGGTTTCGATTGCCTGCGGCGGAGGGGAAGGGAGTGAGTCGCCCTGGCACTGGGATGGAGTGTGGCAACGTCGACCACAGAGCCAAGCTCAGGCTGTTTGCTCCGCTTGCCGATCCAGCACCCTTTCTTCAGTCTTGTTCCAAAGACGTGTTGTTTGGCACATTGAAAATAGATTCCTGCTCCCATATCTGAAGTCCGCACCGCCGATCAGAAGCAGGGGGGGCTGTGTTGTTACTTACGCTGGCGATAATGTCACACAAGTGGGAGCATCAATTTTGCATGATTCGATCTCACCTTAACATAGTTTAATAGGCTATTGCTATTGGGTTTTAGACAAGTAAGTATATTTAAACACGGCTGAAAGCTTTGCAAAATAGGCAATTTTTGCTTTGCGATATTGTTGAGGGTTTCAGAATCTTAGCTTTGCTCAAATGTAAAATTCACCAGTCGGGATACTGTGACGGCTGGTGGAATGATCATGTCCTGGACCGTTCACTAGTGCTGCATAGGAGCTTCCTACGAGAACTGAAGGCAACTCAGACTAGAGAGAACCAATCAGATTGGAATTCGGGTTAAATCAATGAGGTACTGGATGGGTCTGATTGAATGCATTTTATGTATGATTGATTGCAAAGAATACATTTTCAGGCGCCTTCCTCTGTTCAGGAGTGCCTTGCGTGGGGAAAGACTGGATTATGCATTAAGCTATAACTGAAGCAATGGCCCGGCTCGTTCGAATAAAATGGAAACGTATCGGGTCCATCTCTCCAAACACTGTCGTTGGTAACGATGCGTTACCTGCTGCAATGTTCAAGGGTGCCACTACCGAACGACGCAAGCGATGTTCCGGTTGGCATTACATATCATAATCACGTCATGTTCTCTTTGCGCATGTGGGTTTCGGATGGCAGGCGCGGCCAAAACACTATACGCAAAGTGCCGCGGGCCCAGCCCGCCCCGGGAAATGGATCGACGCCAGCGGCTGTTATTTCGAAATGCGCGCCAAGGCCCGGTTTGAAACGTTCCAACCCGTTCTTTGCATGCATCTGGCACGTCAGTCCTGGTGAGCTTTGCCTCGGGTGCAGAGGCGCATCCGAAACGTTGAGTGTGTACACGAGGGGGCCAGTCCAAAGGGTCAGTTCTCTGAAGTATCACAAAACGCGGAGAGCTGGTCGCGCCGCCGCATCCGTCTGCTCGGAACGTCGCCGCGGCGCAGTCCGCTTTAAACTGCCCCCTTGGGTGAAGAAATTGCCGCAGTTGGCTCGACAAACAGCGCTCGGGCGCGTTCTGGCGCTAGAACACACTGCCAACAATGCCCAATCCTGCGGAGGCGCTCTGGGCGGGCGTTTCGGCATTCTTGACGTACCTAGATCTGCTTTGGGTCCTCCGTCGAGACCCGTCGACGCTGGCTTGGGAGAGTCGCGAAGCGGTGGTGTGGGGTTCTCGCCAAATGTTTAGGACTGGATTTTAATCGAATTCAGTTCACGCCCGATCTGATGCCATCTGATATTCTTGGAGCCGAAACTTTAGATAAAGAACGAAACTTACGGTTTATAAAAGGTCCGGTATTTTCCAATGTCATTTTAGCTGATGAAATTAACAGGACACCTCCCAAAACGCAATCGGCTCTCCTGGAGGCAATGCAGGAAGGAGCTGTCACCATTGCAGGTAAAAACTATGAGCTGGATAAGCCGTTCTTTGTTCTTGCCACACAAAATCCCATTGAACAAGAGGGAACCTATCCTTTACCGGAAGCGCAACTGGATCGGTTCATGTTCATGATCAAATTGGATTATCCTAAATATGCAGATGAGGTGGAGATAATCAAGAGCACTACATCACTTCAAACGGGAGATGTTGATGAAGTAATCTCGAAGGAGAAAATTTTAAACTATCAGCAGTTGGTGAGGAAGGTTCCCGTTGCTGACAATGTCTTCGAATATGCCGTAAACCTTGTCTCTAAAACACGTCCTGGCGGGGAGAAGTCTGATAAAATTTCAGAGGAGTATCTAGAATGGGGGGCTGGTCCGAGAGCAGGACAATTTCTTATTCTTGCTGCAAAGTGCAATGCCTTAATAACGGGAAAGTATTCTCCTGATATTGAGGATGTCAAATTAGTAGCAGCTCCTGTCCTTCGTCATCGAATTGTAAGAAACTTTAAGGCTGAAGCAGAAGGCATTACAGAAGAAAGGATCATTTCAGACCTCCTTTAAAACTGTTTCAAAAACCGGATATCATTCTCGGAAAACAGTCTCAAATCATCCAGTTGATATTTAAGCATGGTTACTCTTTCTATTCCCATGCCAAAAGCGAACCCACTATACTTAGTAGAATCAATACCACAATTTTCTAAAACATTAGGGTCTACCATTCCAGATCCGGCAATTTCAACCCAGCCTGTTTGCTTGCATATTTTGCATCCCTCACCACCGCAAATGAAGCAGCTAATGTCAATTTCAGCACTTGGTTCTGTAAATGGGAAGTAGGATGGTCTCAATCTAATCTTAGTATTTTTTCCAAACATCTCTTTAGAGAAATGATACAACGTGTTTTTCAGATCCTTAAAACTGATATTCTCGCCTACCACTAATCCCTCCACCTGATGGAAAAAACAGTGTGCTCGTGCTGAAATTGCTTCGTTGCGATAGACTCTGCCGGGCATGATTGCTCGTATTGGTGGCTTTTTCTTGTTCATCAGCCGAATCTGAACGTTAGAAGTATGTGTTCTGAGTAAAATATCAGGATTTTTTTCAACGAAATAAGTGTCCTGCATTTCTCTGGCAGGATGATTTTCCGGAAAGTTTAATGCTGTAAAATTGTTCCAATCATTATCGATTTCAGGTCCATCTTCAACGTTAAATCCTTGACGCTCAAAGATCTCAATTATACGGCTCCTTGTTTGAGATATTGGATGTATGGAACCCTCAACTCCATAGGTACCCGGCAAGGTTACATCAACCGCTAAATCGGAGGTCTTACTTGCCCCCAAAGCATTTGAAAGCTCTTTCAACTTTGACTGAGCCAGGTTTTTAAGTTTGTTTAGCTCAGGGCCAAGTTCTCGTTTCTGATCACCAGGAACTTGCTTAAAATCTTCAAAAAGATCATTGATTACATTGTTCCTTCCAATAAACTTTTGCCGAAAGTTTTCTACCTCTTCCTCAGTTTTAGCAGAAGCATTTTCAACTTCAGAAATGAATGATTTTACTTTTTCGAGCATTTACTAGCAATTCAAAAATGAATCGCAAAAATAGCAATTATACTGAGGTATGTGATTTGCTGAGTTCGATTTCTGGTGGAATGAGTTTGGCCAATCGAGCTGCCTCTCTACGCATGAGCTTACGATCCATTACAGCCCCAATTGAAACAGTCATTAGTGTCATTATCAACATAATCCAGAGCTCCCCGATATTTTGAAAAATTACAGCGAAGGCAATAACCAATATGTTGTAAGAAGCGAGGCAAATGGTTGACTGAGCATGATTCAAACCCAATTTTAGCAGCACATGATGAATGTGATTTCTATCTGGTGAGAGTGGATGACGTCCTGTAAAAAACCTGATCAGAAATACCCTCAATGTATCATACACAGGAAGAATAAAAAGAGCCAGACTCGTTGCAACCGGAGATAGTATTACAGAAGGAGGAATTGGAGTAGCCAGAAATTTAACCATCAAGGTTGTTAACATAAACCCAAAAACCATCGATCCGGTATCACCCATGAATACTTTAGAAGGATACCAATTGTATAAAAGAAATGAAAAAGATGCGCCTGCAATGGCAAATGAAATAGTTGAATCAATCAAATATCCACTTTGATAAGAGGCCCACCCGAGGAATGTTGAAATAATCAAAGCTACACTTCCTGCGAGCCCATCAATTCCATCAATTAAATTAAAGGCATTGGTCATTACCACAATCACGAAAACAGTAAAGATTTCATTGAACATCCCGGGAAATGAGTAAATACCAAACAGACCATTTAAGCCTTCAATTTTTACTCCTCCCAGATATACTACTAGGAATGCCGAGAAAATCTGAACAACAAGTTTGTGCTGTGCCAAAAGGCTAGATAAATCATCACGAACTCCTAAGAAAAATATCAGTATGGTTCCACCAATGAAATATTTTTCGGTAGCCAAATCAGCAAATGAAACAGATAGAAGCAGCGCTAAAAGTACCCCAATAAATATCGCTATCCCTCCTAATGAAGGAGTACTTATGCTGTGAATCTTCCTTTTGTCAGGCTTATCCAGCAAGCCAAGCGATCTGAACAGCCTGATAATCACAGGCATCAAAGTCAAGGTGACTAAGAACGAAGTTGCTATGGCGAGCGGTAGACTCATAATTTTCGGTTACTTACGGTGATTAAGTAATTTCCAGCCTTAAAAATGTCAATTTTAAAAGGGAATATTAGACTATTTCGGCAAAAGGTCGATTTTATTAGTTGAAATGTTCGTTTATTTCTTTGGTAGTGTCTTTTGCCAATTCCAGGCTGACTCCATCATTTCATCGATTCCAAGCTGTGCAGACCATCCTAGCTTCTTATTAACCTTTGTTGTATCAGCATATATTTTTTCAATATCACCCGGCCTTCGATCTACTATCTGATAATTGAGCTTAGAATCAGATACTTTCTCAAAAGACCTAATTACTTCTAAGACAGAATATCCCTTGCCAGTCCCCACATTGAAAAAATCGTAGTTCACCTCCATCTCATTGGAATATTTGAGGGCCTGAATATGTGCCTTGGCCAGGTCTACCACATGAATATAATCACGGATGCAGGTGCCATCAGGAGTATCATAATCACCTCCAAAGACACTTAATTTTTCTCTTATCCCGGCAGCTGTCTGAGTAATATATGGAACCAGATTGTCAGGCACACCAAGTGGTAATTCTCCGATTAATGCACTCTCATGGGCTCCAATTGGATTAAAATATCTTAACGAGATAGCCTTAAAAGAAGAGTTAGCCCTACAATAATCAGCAATGATTTCCTCTCCTATTTGTTTTGTATTTCCATATGGAGACTCTGCTTCAAGAACAGGTGAATCTTCTGTAACTGGCAAATGATCAGGTTGTCCGTATACCGTACAGGAAGATGAGAACACAAAATTTGTGATCTTGCTCGCATCACACATTTGTAATAAATTTATAAGAGAGGTTAGGTTGTTATTGTAATATAAAAGCGGGTTCTCAACAGACTCCCCAACTGCTTTTGACGCTGCAAAATGGATAATTGAATCAATTTTGAATTTTTCAAAAAAAACCTTGACCTCCTCAAAATCCGTCAAATCAAGCTTCACGAACTGGATTTTCGAGTTAGATATTCTGTTTATACGCTCTTCAACTCCCGCTCCAGAATTTGATAGATTATCAATAACGAAAACCTTGTACCCCTGAGTCAACAGCTCAACACAAGTATGTGAACCAATAAAGCCAAGCCCTCCGGTTACTAAAATATCTTTCATTTCTAATATGCCTTTTGATCTCCGCGAATAATTGAAAGTGCGGTTAAAAGGATGATTTTGAAATCTAAAGTTAGTGACCAATTTTTTACATAAAACCGATCCAGTTTAACTCTACCACTCATGTCACTCAATTCTGCTGTTTCTCCCCTGAACCCTTTAGCTTGTGCAAGCCCTGTGATTCCAGGCTTTACAGCATGTCTTTGCCAGAATCGATCAATCTGTGGTTGAAATTCTTCATTTAAAGCAATTGGATGCGGTCTCGGCCCAACAACAGACATATCACCGAGAAACACGTTAATAAATTGTGGAAGCTCATCAATAGAAGTTTTACGAAGAATTGCCCCTACTTTGGTGATCCGATTATCATCTTTTGTTGCTTGTTTGAATTTTGCATTCTTCTGGAATGACATGGTACGAAACTTCCAACATAAAAAATTTTCATTGTCTTTCCCATGCCGTTTTTGCTTAAAAAATATTGGACCACTTGATTCAAGCCTGACAAGAATTCCAATGATAGGAATGAGCCATGAAAGTATAAAGAGCAAGACCAATGAAGCAAAAAGAATATCAAAAATGCGTTTAATGATTCGATTCACTTCAAGATCCAAAGGTGTGGTATTTACATTAATTATAGGAATATTTCCATATTGTTCAATGGAAAGATTATGTGTCATAAGTCTACTGAACTGTGAAACTAGATTCACTTTGATCAGGTTATTCTCAGCAAAATCTATGATCTCCTTAATCCTTTCCTCAGATAAGTTTGGTAAATGACAAAAAACTATATCTGCATTTTTCTTAAGAGCAAATTCTTCCAGATCATTTATACTACCATCAGAACTATTGCTATCATCGAGCACACCCACAAGCTTATATCCTAGTTCGGGATTTTCATTAAAGTGTTCGATTAATGTATCTGTTAAATCACCAGCACCTACTACAATAATATTTCTATAATTATATCCCTTTGATCTGAAGTATCTGATGGAATAATGCCAAATCGACCTCCAAAAAATTATTGAAATAGTAAAGATCAGGTATGTAACAAAAAGGAACTTCCTGGAGTAATCGACTGGTTCAAGAGCAAACCACAGCGCAAACACAATGGAAAGATTGATAACCAAGGCAGACAAAACTCGATTCAAGTGATTTAGTAATTGAGAATGCCTGTTAATCTCTTGCAAGCGACTACTAAAAAAGATTAGAATCCAGAGTATATTTAAAAAAATGTGAAGAGAGGAATATTGTGAGGGATAATTGATTGAGTCAAATTGATACAAAGAAGACGCTAAAACTCCAAGATTGAGTGAAACTAAATCTCCGATAATAAAAATGAACAAAAAGTATTTGGAGTAACGGTGTTGTGGCATTACAACATGTGATTAAGAAACAATTTTAACGAATTAAACAATCATTATTACTTAAGAAGCGTTTTAAAAAAATTATAATATTGATCAGTAATTTTCTCCCAGGTATAATTATCACTAATTCTTTTTCTTGATTCTTTCCTGAACTCCTCTAATCTTTTGTCTGAATCGTCAACTTGTTCAATTAGTAATTTTAAGTCTCCAGCATTTTTTGAAAAGTATAGTCCATGATTGTTGCCTGATAGCATCTCTTTAGTAAATGGTGTATCTATAGCTAAAATAGCACATCCATAGGCTAAGGCTTTTAACATCGTAGGGTTTGTTCCTCCAAATTCATGCCCATGGAAATAGGCATAACAATTATGATAAAGCTCAGCCAGCAAATCTTGATCCTTAACATACCCTGTAAATATCACACGTGGATCTTTTACACTTTTAATCTTATCTGCGTAAGCATCTTTATACGGAACATCACCAACTATTACAAGTTTTTTTGTCGATTGAGACTTTACAAATTCTCTTACAATTAAATCAGCATTGTTATCTGGAATCAATCGACCTACAATTAAGTAATATTGATGAGGTTGTAAATCCCATTGTTTTACCAAGTCAGGATTTTTAGATTCTCTAATGTTGGCTCCATAAGCTATAACCGTGGAATCGGTGCTAAATTCTTTTAGGTAAAAATCACGCATGGCATCCGAGTCATTGACTATGGCGTTAAAAGTCTTGGTGCATAGTTTTGACGACCAATAGAAATACTTAGCACCAAGTCCTTTCCATTTTGGCCTCAACCATTCTAGTCCATCCACATTTATTGCTGTCTTTTTACCGAAAATTCTAGGTATCCAGCCAAAAGGACCATTTGCGGAATTCACAGCAAACACTATGTCATAATTTGAAAATGAGGCTTGAATAAAAGACTGGAAAGAATGGATAAGCTGGCTAAGAGATTTGCTCTTTACGGTCGATATATATTTTAGTCTGATTCCATTGACCTCTTTTGGTTTTGCAGAAAAAAGATTTTTATGGCAATAGACTGTAATCTCAACATCATCATATTGAACAAGTCGTTCACACATTTCTGTTATAAATGTTTCGTAACCGCTATAAACATAAGGATACCCCCTAGACCCAAGTATCGCAATTTTCATCTTCTTTCCTTAGTTATAATTCATTCAACATCCACTGAATCGTTTCTTTGATTGTATATCTCGATTTCCATCCAAGAGAAACTAATTTGGAATTATCACCTACTATATACTTTTGAACACCTTCTCTGACAAATTTCGGATTGACTCGAACCTCCATTATATGAGATGTTAACTCCTCGCAAATCTTGAGAATATCTGATATAGATCTCATTGAAGAAGAGCAAATGTTAGTCGCGCCAGAAGAGCCATTTTCCATCAGCACTATATAGGCACTTGTCACATCCCTCACATCGCTAAAATCGCGAAATACATCAATATCTCCCAATTCAATAAAATTTGCTTTTGCCTTGAAATGAGATACTATTTTCGGTATGAGGAATCGTTCGCTTTGACCGACACCTGTATAATTGAATGGCCGCGTTATAACAATTGGTAATTCAGGATAATGCGAATAGAAGGCAAGCTCCGATGCCCACTTACTTATACTGTAATTATTAGAAGGTTGTATCTTTGATAGCTCGTCAATTTTATGTTGTCCTTGACCTTCATAGATCTGACCTGTACTAGCCATTAATATCTTTTCTGGCTTAAGCTGCAATTGGCTAATTGCTGAACAGATATTTAATGACCCAAGTAGGTTTACCTGATAGATGGCTTGGAAATCATTGGTTGGCACAAAAGAGATTCCCGCAAGATTTATTATGAAATTTGCCTTGTTGTTAGATAGCAATTCAACAACTTCATCGTGGTTGGTAATATCACATGAAATAAATTCATCTGATTCAGAGTAGCAAGTTCCTGTTACTTGATATCCAGCTCGCTTTAATTCAGGAATCAAGTAATGACTGGTAAAAGAATCGGCACCAAAAATAAGAACCCTATCTCTCATTTCTCTCTAAATCAGCTTTCATCATGATTGAAACCAAAGAATTTAAATCTGTTTCTGGAGACCAACCTAGTTATAACAGGTGATAGAAGCTGACACTTCCAGAGGCTGATGTTTAATCATTAGCCAAGCAGAAAAGGCCCGTCGATGCCAGGACCTTCACATATCTGCAGCAAATGCAAGTACAACAAACTCTCTGATAGTGCTTGTAACCCCTGTTGCGAGAACAAAGTCATCTGGGCTATCTGCCTGTAACATTGCATGCATTCCCTTTACATAGTCCTTGGCATACCCCCAGTCTCTTGATGCATTGATATTCCCCAGCTTCATAAGATCTAATTTACCCAATGTTATTTTACTTACTGCATCTGTAATTTTTCTTGTGACAAATTCAATCCCCCTTAAAGGTGATTCATGATTAAATAGTATGCCGTTGGTTCCAAAAATGTCATATGCTTCTCGGTAGTTAATCGTCATCCAATGTGCATAAAGTTTCGCTACTCCGTATGGGCTCCTTGGATAAAAGGAGGTTGATTCATTTTGTTTTTCTTCTTGAATCTTTCCAAACATTTCGGAGGTAGAAGCCTGATAGTATTTTATTTGTGAGTCGACAGTACGAATAGCCTCTAAAAGGTTGGTCGCACCAAGACCGGTCGTCATTGAAGTATAAACTGGTTGTTCGAATGAAACTCCCACAAAACTCTGAGCTGCTAGGTTATAAATTTCATCAGGTTTGATTTGGTTTAATATTCGAATAGTATTACCAAGATCCAATAAATTATATTCTACTAGATGGAAATGCTCTTTTTGCTGAAGGCTGAGATAATCTAATCTCCAAAAGTTAGTTGTACTGGTTCGTCTAAATCCTCCGTAAACCTCATATCC
The DNA here is from genome assembly GCA_905146915.1 of Ostreobium quekettii. NCBI lineage: Eukaryota > Viridiplantae > Chlorophyta > Ulvophyceae > Bryopsidales > Ostreobiaceae > Ostreobium > Ostreobium quekettii. The sequence goes on from CAJHUC010002925.1 coordinate 106,850, forward strand.
TATTTCCAGTAAATAATCGGCAAGGTAGGCACCATCTTGTCCTGTAACACCAGTAATAAATGCTTTTTTCATATTATATGACTTGTTTTTCTATGTATTGTTTGGCAATCTCCTCCCAAGAAAAATGTTTGTTGATTGTCTTTAAAGCAGCGGACCCTATTTGCTTTATTTTTTCTGGTTTTTCTAATAGCTCATTTACCTTTAAGGCAAGACTTTCGTGGTTTCCTGAATCGAACAGCAGACCATTAATTCCATCCTCAATTACTTCTGAAAAAGCATCTACATCCGAAGTGATCATTACCTTCCCATAAGACATTCCCATTAAAAGTACCGCACTTTGAAAGATTTCTTCATAAGGTAATATCATTATATCTGCCGCCTTCATAAATACTTCTCGTTCATCATCTTCAATATATCTAATATGTAATTCTAACAAATGATTTATATCTAACTGGTTAATCAGTTGCTGGTATTTCTCAAATGAATCTTTCCAAACTTTACCTGCAATGATGATTCGCACCTTTTTCTTAAAAAGAGGGGCCGCCTTTAGCAAAAGATCAAGTCGTTTTACTTGCTTGATTTGCCCAAAAAATAAAAGAACAATATCATTTGTCTTTATGTCTAATAATTTTCGTGATTCCTCAATAGTGACTTCATTATTCACCAGGTTGATATAACCTCCTTGCTGGATGACACTTATTTTGTTCGGCGTTTTACAATATTTTAGGATTGACTGATAGGAGTATGCATTATGCACAACTATTCTATAGGCAAGCTTATTGTAGATGAATCGCTTGATCCAGTTTTGATCATCTTTAGCAAAGGACTCTACATCATGGGAAATAATGATTAGTTTCAACCCCATGATACGCAGAAATACCAAAAAACTAGTAAAAAAAAACTGTGTAGTAAATAGATGAACGATAATCTTGTTTGCTCCCTCTCGCCTGCAAGTGATCGCTGAACGAACAAACGAAACCAGCAATGCAAGAAACTGTAAAATCTTGCTTTTTATGAAAAAAGGGAAATAAGAATGAGTAGTTATCTTATCATGCTCTGAGGTATAGTTCGAGCAAATGGTTACCTCCACACCCTGTCTTACAAATCCTTTTGCTAACTCCAACGAATAGTAGTCAATTCCAGCTTTTTTCCCAACATGATCAATTATACCAATCCGCGGCATTGTATGCTTTTTTTTTACGAAACCGCAAAGGTAAATTTATTCAGGCAGAAAGCTTTACTCTGTGAAAGAACCTGAAGGCTTCAAGAATCTAATTTCGATGGATCAATAGACATGTGCTGAACTAACTTAGTTATTTCTTCCTGATAATAGTTAGCTAGCTGATCTCGAATGACAGGAGAAATGGACGGTTTCATTCCCGGCTTGAAGAATTTTTTTTTAAACATTTTTCTCATGTTATCGGAAAGGAAAAACTTTGAAATCTTCCTGAATCGCTTATTGGCATATAATTCACCAAGGACTTCATTTTTAGGATCCAGATGTACATTCTGATTTTGAGTCGATATTTTTTTTTGTGGGGTGATATTTAAAAACCTAAATACCTCCTTCAATGTTAAATCAGGTTCTCGCTTAAGATCTTTGGCAAAGATGATTTTAACCTGGTCGGCTGGAAATAAATCAGTATAACGTTTTATTTGTTGATAGTAATTTCCAAGTAAAATGTATTGCTGAACGTACAGATTGGTTTCTCCATTAAGCGCTGCTCCCACGATCTCCTCAAAAGATAGTTTAACATAACCAAGCCGCTTATCCATAAGATAATGAGAGAATGCTCTTGCAATAGGATTTCTTAAAGAAATTAGAATTTTAGCATTCGGATTAAAAGCATGAATTCGAGCAGGTACCTGCTCGTAATATAAGTATGAAACACTTGCCTCTCCAATGATAGAATGAGTGGGTTTAGCCTCATTAAAAAGCTCCATATATCTATCTATATCTCCAATGGTAAAAGGTTCATAGTAAATTGATTGTTCAACTAATTCCTTATGACTAAAAAAATTAACCTCTTTTGGTTCCGACATAAAAACCTCTGGATGCTGATTCAAAATAGCATGCAGTGAGGTGGTCCCTGCTTTAGGAGCTCCAACAATGAAGAAGTTTGGTTTTTTCACCTTTAATGAGGTATGTTTTAAGGACGAATTTGCAAAAAATGGACAAAGGAATTCTTATTGACCATGATTCTATTTTTAAAAACAAGATTGCGATAATTGAATAGTTCTTCAACCCACTTAATACACCTCATCTCTTTAGTATCTGTAATAACTAATCCCATTTTGGTAACGGCAAGTTATTGCTTTTTAAGTACGCTAATAGTTTGTCATTCTTATGCGAATAGTATTCATCCAGGATGACTGTATCCTTCTCTTTAGCATGTTCTTTATCTTCATTGAAAGCATAATAAATGTCACGTAATCGCCTTTTAAGCATTAAATTCTTTCTGAAGAATACTTCTAGTGAAGCATTCAATTTGAGAACTAAAGAGTGCAACCATGTATTTTTTGCATATGCAGACCTATTCTCAACTGTGAAATCATATTTTGAATAAAAATTGGAATCTAAATCGAGCCATTCACATAAGTCTTCGAGAAGAGCTTGAGGTTTGGAAACTAAATCCTCGAAGTAAATAATCTTGAAATTATCACGATAACGCTCAATCCATGGATCTATGTAATCCACATAATTTCCTTCCCTTAAGGCTCTATGGTAGTAATCATCCTTTGAAATCCTAATACCCGCTACACTAGAAATCTTTTCACTTTTTAGATAGAAGCTCTCTAGTGTCTCATTCGAATCAATCAGGAGCTTACTCTTCAAGTGATGGAAAAACGAAATGAATCGATCGGAAGGATTTCTTAACAACACTACGATTTTGACTGAATCTCCTAGAACGTGACCGATCTTATCAATGATTTGGTACCCGCCATAAAAGTAAGAAGGACTTGCTTCCATTTTGTATCTGACCCCCTTACATTGATCAAAGTGTTTAAAATAATCAAGCTCAGGTTTTACTGGCTTTTCATATCTGATCGGAGTAAAATAATGTAACTCTTTCTTGTCAGCCCCACATATTTCAGGGTGATCTTTTAGGTATGAAAAGAGAGAGGTAGTCCCAGACTTATGAACCCCTGCAACAATAAGGTTAGGCTTATTCATCTCCTGTTTTCAATGGAATCTTGATTTGATTAAAAGAAAACGGCTCCAATTGCATTTTAACAATTCCATTATTCATATTAAGCAAAATACTCTTAGAATCGTAAACAGGATTACTACTCCCAAGTTCAGCAGCATATATATCTTGCAAAACATCACTTCCAGAGAGGCTCCATTGTTTCAAATCCAAACTCAACTCTTTCAATCCATCAGAATTATTTACCACAGAAATAAGTATATCAGATTCACTACTAGTGGCAGTTATTCGACCAACTTCTGAATTGCTTATAGCTATCCTGTTTCTATTCGAATGATCACTTAATAACTTGAATATGCTTACAGAGGGAGTGTATACATACTCACGTGCAGAATTTTTATACCAATCATATGCTTTTTCATTTTCATCAAATCCAACTCCAAACTTATAAAGACCAAAGTTCGTTGATTCAAAATTGTGGAATACCGCTACATCAATCTGCTGATCATTTATCAAATCGATCCAGTTAGAGGCTAAAAGAATGGCGTGTGCATGAGTGTGATTCAGCTTCTTCACATCCCATCGGACACTATAGTTGTAAACTGATGTTTCCGTAATTGCAATTTTTAAATCTGCGTTACGTTTTTTTATTTTTTCACGCTTGTTGGATAAGTTTTTATCAAAATTTACAATCCCGCTTGCAAAAGTTTTATACTCATTTTCATTGGGTTTTGGCCAGGAACCATATGGGTAATGAAAACTAATGTATTCAAAATCAACATCCAGCTTTTCACTTAAATCAGATGTAAAGTGTTCTCCGGTAAATATGATTTTACTATTTGGAAAGAATGCCTTGATGGCATTTCGGAATGCTAGAGCGATTTTTTCATATTCGATGTATGAATGATAAACAAAATCTTCATTCCCAATCTCAAAATATTCAATGTTTAATTCGTTTTCTTTCAGTTTCTGTAAAAATGTGATCAAACCCTCCTGCGCATAGAAAATATCCTTTTCAGAACGTATGATATTTACTGTATCATGTCTTACGAAAGTAGTGGTGTTGAGCTGGTAGATAATCCTTATATCGTTTTCATTACAGGCCTTGATCAATGGAATTGCCTTCAGGTAGTTACCATGACTTATCGTACCATCACGGTATCCTTTTCGGTTCATTCTTGATTTATCATTCATAAAGAACAACTCAATTGAATCTTTAGCTATTTTAGTCAACTTCCTACTGTCTGGGAAATAATAATGAACGGGCATTCCTCCTGGAAATCTCACAGTTTTAATGCCTCCACTTTTAAGGGCGTAAAAAAACGATTTTTGATTTTCTGTCTTCGCAAAAGATTCCGCTACTCCTGGAAAATAAAACACAAGATTAACTGCAAAAAGATCTTGCTGAACAGGTTTTCCTTGAGTTTTACCAACGGTTACTTCTTGTGCGCTCAGTGTTAGACTAACTACTAACAGTATACATGTTATGCTTTTTTTCATTGTTTTATCCAGTATGATAAGTCCTTCTTTAAAATGGTAGAAAGTCGCTGAATGTCTTCTTTCAGTTCTCCTATAATCCGGTCTCTTGTAAGATTTGACAGCTCAAATTTAGTAGAACTCGCTTTTGTATTCATCCTCATGATTTTTCTTCGACTAACCGCACGAATTTTATGAGGTATTATTCCTGAAAGCATTTTTTTAACTGGACTTTGCCGATATAGTAACTTGTTGACAAATGGAAACATTGCCTTACCAGTTTCATTTATTCTTTTAAATGAAGGTTTAAAGTTCACATCCAGGGCTAAAAATTCACATAGATTTTTGTACACTTTCTCAGGATCATTTTTCAGATCTTCAAAGAGAATTACTTTGATCTGGTTCTTGCCAAATACTTTTACGAACCGCTCCAGATTTATACCATACTTACTATTAGTAATGTAAGAAAACTCATTGACCAAAGAACCTTGTACCAACATACGCTCTTTTTCTTTATCCAATGCTTCTTCAAGAGTCTTGCAATTTTCAATCCCTCGTTTCTTTGCAAATAAATAAGAGGAAATAATCCGCTCTATAGGGTTCCTTAGGCAAAGGATTAGTTTAGCTCTTTTATCCAACGCTTGAATTCTTTCAGGCACATCAGATTCAAAAAGATAATGAGCATACCCATTTACAATGATGTCACTTGTTGACTTATTACTATAATATGAAGATAGATAGTCAATCCCTTTATGATAAAATCGATCGGTAAAAAAAGGAAAATCCTTAGCACTTTCCGGAGCAGATACATTAGGGTGCTGTTTCAGCCAGTTATGAACTGTAGACGTGCCTGATTTCTGAGCACCTATAATAAATGTGTTAGGAACTACTTTCTTTTCCATTGAGTGTCTGATTATTTTTTTTCCAAGGTGTTAAGTCAAGGGAAGTTAGTTTTTCAAGTTTGGCAAGATCCTCGCCGTATACATCTCTCAATTTCTCATTTATTAAATCAAAATTCTCAGTTGGACCCTCTATTGAGAAATTTTTGGCTTTGATTCTTTGCTTGATTTTGTACCTTGTGCTCCGACTAATCAGATTATTAGTAACTGGCTTCAAAATTCTCTTAAGTACTCCTTCCTTTGTCATTAGATCATGTATAAATTCCGACTTTACGCCTTTAGTTGTATTATACTGTTCCTTCACATCCGGAATGAAGTTGTTGTCAACACCTATAAATGAATATATAGATTGCATGAAGGCGATAGGGTCATTTTGCAGATCATCATATAGAAAAACCTTACAGTTTTTAAAATGCTTTGAGAAAGCCTTGTACGACTCACTATAAAATCCCAGATCCTTATAGTACCACATAAAATCCCAATTTTCTCTCATCCGCTTTTCCTCAAATGCAAGCCCATAGGACATACTTTCACAGGTTTCAAGATGATCCCTTTTGAAATGTTTGTAGGAAGATATCGCACGATCTGCTGGGTTACGTAAAATGATTGGCACCTTGATTTGATCTCCTAGCAACCTTTTTATCATAGGGATGCTCTCCTGATAATAGTAAAAATATGCAGTTGAAATCTCACCACTCACTTTACCTCGTGGTATTGAATGAAACAATTTTTTATATTCTTTCTCTGAGTTAACAATTCCAGTGTTCCTTCGAGCAGGATCATCCTTGTAAGTATTTTCGATAATATCAGAAATATAATAAAATGTCTCTTTCACAGGTACCTCTACCTGGGGATGCTGGTTTAGGTAAAAGAAGATCGAAGTGGTACCACTCTTAGCAACACCAGGTATTAAAAAACTTGGGAGTATTTTTTCTGTGACATTCATCACCATGGTAAAAAAAAGTATGTTCTTATCTTAAGTACTGCTCGTGCATAACCAGCTCCAAAGATATTCCACAAGATTGTAGTTATCATCACAGCCAATGCTGCACCATTCATGCCATAAATTGGCACAAGAACAACATTCAGAATGATATTTAAAATAGCGGCAACTAAAATAATCCGCTGATAAACTTTTTCATGTCCAGTCATCTTCAAAACGGCTCCATTTGAACCTGCCAGGATATTAACCAGCTGTCCTAGTACCAACATCATTAATGCTTCCTTACCAACAGCAAACTCTGCCCCAAATAACTGGAGAATATTTCCAGGGAACAAAAGCAAGATCAGAAAGATGGGAACTGCCATTAAGAACATGGACTTTGATGTGCTTATGGCCAATTCTTGAATCTTTTCCTGTTGGTCAACCAGATTGTATTTTGCGAAATCTGGTGTCGCAACCACATTCACAGACATTAGTGCGATTAAGAGCAGATTGCTCACCTTGAAAGCCATTGTATAAATTCCAACTTCCGAGCTTTCGCAAAAATAACCCAATACCAGAATAGAGGTCCAGCTTGTCAGAAAGAATGAGGCGTTAGATAAAAAGAAATAATAGGAGTTGCCCAGGTTTTGTTTGTAAAAAGTCCAGAAACCCTTGAAGATTTTAGTATTGAAAAGATGTTTAATTGGGGCTATGGAAATTAATAAAGCAATGCTGGTTCCTACTAACAGAAATAGCTCCGGAGAACCTCCAGCAAGAAGTAAACCAGCAGCATAAAATACAAGCCCAATTGAAAATCTTAAAAAATCTTTAAAGAGATTATATTTAACAAAATCACCAGATCCACGATAATATTCTGAAATAGTGGTAAGTATAGTTGTAAAAGGTAATAATATAATTAGGTACAGAACGTATTCTCCACTCAAATCAGCAAACGAGGTATTTAAAACTGGTTTAAACAGAAGAATTAGCAGAGCCAACAGAATAGAGTTGAATAATGTAGATGCCAAAGTTTTACCTATAAAGTCCTTACTCGAATGAAATTTTCCAGCAACTGTTTTAACCATAAAAATATCCTGGCCGGCTTTGGAAAAAATCATTAGCAAATTCAGTGAAGTAATAAGCAAGGAAAACTTACCTACCTTTGAGCTGCCTTGACTTTTTGCAATTAGATAAAAAAAAAGATAGTTAGATAATATTGATCCAAGCTTAAAGAGTATCGTAATAGTACCGCCTCGAATGAGCTTAGACTTGAGTAACGCCAGCATGTTGCTCTGTATTAAAATATGTTACAAGAAATCCGCTAAATATAAAGGACAGGCCGGCAGACGCGGGTGTAATGGATGAATTTGCTAAGAAAGAGGTCAAAAAAATGCCAGTCAACAACGGAATAATCATCAATGCTAATTTGTACTTCAAATCATTCCGTGCTTTAAATTTTTTATATGTAAAATAGAAGTACTTAATCCAAACATAGAATAGCAAAAAGTAGCTGATCAATCCAAAAATGCCGATCTGATAGGCCAGGCCCCCCACATAGCTTTCGCTTATTTTTTCGTCAATAAGGTCTTCTCCGAAAGACACTGCAGCTTGACCGGAAGAACCCAGTCCGTGCCCAAATGGATTTTCAATCATGGCCAGAATTCCTTTTGCAAGACCAAAAAAGTGTCTGAATAAGTTGCTGGCTATAAATTCTACCAAGAAAAACATAATTGCAACACCTACTGGTATAGCTAGGATAATAAAAATAGGCTTGACTCTATCCAAAAACCAAACCCCAAAAGCAAGGAAAAATATTGCTGTACCACCTTTCCCGAAAGAAAGCATCAATCCTAACATTATAAAAAAACCAGTTAGCTTCCAGAAAAATAGTGACTTGCTATCACGAATTTCTTCATTAAAAATTCCGTTAAACAAGAACAAAGTTGCAGGGAATGAGACAAAACGCGCAAATGAAGTTCCTTCCCCCATAGGACCTACCGTCCGTCTTACATGGAGCCAATCTTCTCCATAATCAAACGCAAAAAACCAGTTGTTTGGCATGCCTTCAATTGTACGTATAAAATATTGCATACCATATTTCTTCTGAATATAGTCAATGTTTCCCCAAAACAGCCATCCCTCTGCTCCAATGAAAATCCGCTCGAAGAATCCAAAAAAGATCACTGCAAGCGAAATAAAAATGATCACCTTTACGAACTTCTTTAAATCAACGAATAAAAATCTACCCAGGAAATAAAGAAATACGATCATGAAACCGTGGCGGAAAGAAACAATTTTTAGAAACAATGGTGCCGATCCAACAAACAAATACAAAGTAGAAAAAACGTGGCACCCTCGGTCACTCTACTTGAAAATTTTAAGAAAAATTGTAAAAAAGATACCGCCACTAATTCTTTGGATGCGACAATAGCTTTAATGGTAGACTCATTTGCATAATGTGCCAATGGCATGGTCAGAAGTGGTTGGAATGCCAGTATAGCTAAAACAATACCAATACCAAATATTGGGTTCGTGTATCCACAAATTCCAGTAAACAAAAAAAGAAGGAAAAGAGGTAGAAGAGCTATCGGCCCAGGAAGGGTTCCAAAAAGAAGGACAAAAACCGATATCGAAAGTAGAATTGTACTTACAATAAAAAAAAGGGGAAATACAAAATCTATTTTATGAGATAACATATCATAGACTAATCAAGAATCTCCAAAAATCCATTCTTAGGATATATACTACTGGAAAAGTAGTACCAATGATCATTGACAATATGATAGTAATAACTAAGGAGGGTGAAGATTCATCTATTGGAACTAACGGCGGGTCAATAACTCTTAAAACCGATGTTTTATCAGCAATGTCCAATTCCAAAGATTCAATTTGATTTATTGTATTCTTCAACATATCAAAGGAAAGGTTGTATTCTGACTCAATATATTTTTCCTCTAGCATCGAACGCTTGTCAAACAAATTCCGATTTTCATTTAAGAACTCGGAATATGATGTTTTCATATCATCATATTTATTCCGCAATACCCTTTCCTGCTGCTTTAAGTATGCTAATTTCTTTTTTGCCTCACCCAACTTTAGGTAATTAATATAATGACTCAACTTAATTATAATTATTTTACATACTTCTGCTGAAACCCTCCCGTCTGGCATTTTGCTATTAATGTAAATCAAGCCTGTCTCGCTATCAATTGAAACCTCAATACGTTCTTTAATGTCCTCTACTACCTTATAATATTCTTTGGAAATAAAAATTGTTGTTGAATCTGTACCAACAATCTCCTGACCATCATCGGAGGAAAAGAGCAACTTCAGTGTTCGTTTAATAAAATTAGGTTTATAAACCTCTAAAAAGTAATTATCCAAACTTAAAGTATCACCTAATTCTTCAAAGTAGAATTCTTCCTTTAACAAATCCAAGATAAATGGTGTGCTTCTGATCAGGGTCGGGTAGATTTCAGGGCTGAATAAAGAATTGCTGCCCAGATTTAAACCAAAATCTCCTATGACATCCAAACCTCCTATTAAGGAACTTGGGTCCAGCTCTTTTTCAGAGGATGTATTAATGAATGACCCTTCTGAATTATATTCTGAGGGGCTAGTTACAAAAATTGCTAAACCAAGCATAAGCGAAATACTCACACATATGATTATAAATTTCTTTTGTCTAATGATTTTCTGAATCAGCTCCTCCAACGTCGAAAGTTTTTAAATCTAAATTATATTAACCTATCTATTAATCTGTGTAATTACCAATACTAATGTTGCCAAAGACGAACTTATACCAATCAATTGCTGAGCGTTTAATGGTTCACGTTCTCTAACTCTTTGAGGTACAATCACCTCGGCTCCAGGCTCCAGATTTGGATAAGCCTTGAACCACAAAAAAGATTTGGTTCTTTTTGCCGATCCATTAGCATATATGACATATGTCTTCCTTGGTCTAGCATCATCCGTAAATCCTCCGGAACTGGAAATCGCACGTTTGGCGCTCATCCCTGGCTCATACCTGATTGTGTTTGGATAGAGTACATTTCCACGGACCCTCACTGTTTGCAACTCCTTTGGCACACTGATAACATCACCATCTTTGAGTATCAAATCAAACTTAGATCCCGGATTTTGAATTGACTCATCTAAGTTAATTCCAATGCTCTCTTTTTCACCTAATTTGCTTATAATGGATTCAGCATCTCGCTGCTGCAGTTCCTTCAATCTCCGAGATCGATAAATATCGGCTTCCAGATCTTCGTCAACCTCAATTTCAGTTAAAGTATCATTGTAAAATTCTGTTCTTCTCAGGATAGTGGCTCCATCTGCATAAGCAAACTCGGTAAGCCCACCAGCTCGTTTTATCAAATCAGATATTTTATCTTCTCTGGTTTCTAGAGAATAGAAGCCTGGGAACAACACTTCACCTTCAATTTTTACTAACTTTTGGGTATGGAAAAATGAGGATCTTTTAATTAAGACGACATCAAAAGGCTTTAGTTCAAAAGCTGATGCAGAATCTGACAGTCTAAGACTTTCATCTATTTTAAAAGTAAAAATCTCTGCTGTGCGATCAATTTCTCCATTTTCAGAACTGAGCTGTCTT